>JALLBJ010000305.1:0-29054 GCA_036940105.1 Skeletonema potamos
TTCATATACATGCACACTTGCATTCGTCAGGAGATAGCCCTCGCCAAGAGTTTAAATTATTAGTGCGAAGTATTTCTGAGATGTGTCGCTGGAGCTGCGAACAGGCATAGCACTGATTTAGAATCGCGAGGTAAAGCTGAGTTCAAATCCAGTGCCACTCTTTGTTCACTTTCACTTGATCTGCAACTGAAAGTCGAAGCTCTGTTGTTTTTTAATACAATGAAGCAAAGCAAGTTCCACCATCGTGTTATTAGTTGGATACATCGGTGCTTGATCGCAACCAACTCTTTCGGAGTCCCTACAAGTGAAGACTCCCTCTTGTGGGTAATCCTCATTCATCTCTTCTGTGAGAGAGTGGGAGGAGAGTGGGCATGGAGTGTAGTGAGAGCACTTATGGTGCTCTAAGTGCTCTCATCCCTATCATCCTTGTCAATGAACATTAACATCGCACCAAGAAGGGAGGCAAGCGTTGGATCCGATGACACCAGTGGTCTCAATCCCACAATCGCGGCATCAATTGAAAAGATCAATGATATCATTACCACCGATTTCGGTGGCCGTGGCATGACGCACTTTGTAGTGGATGGCGATCTACGCAATGCCGCAAAAGTCTTGGCACGATTGCAAACCAAGCAACCATCCCTATTATTTCCACCAGCTGCATCAATCAAGCCTCACGTTATATTTATATCTGGTTTTCCATGCTGCGTGAATCATTACCCTCCAACCGAAACGGATGGCATTAATGGAACGTTTGCATTAGCGTCGTTGGCAGTTCTGCTAGGTTACCGTGCAACAATCTGCACAGAGAAATGTAACGAGTTTGTATTTAGGGCAGCTGCAAGTGCAAGTGCCAAGGATAGTGTATTGAATACTATTGATCTGGTGTTTGTAAATGAAGGAGTGAAGTACTCTACAAGCGATAAAGAATGCATATATCACCTTGCAAGGAGTGCGGACTTAGTGATAGCGTGTGAAAGAGCTGGGCCCGCTGTTGATGGCAATTGTTACACCATGCGAGGTATCAACATGACTGAGAACGGGTTCATTGCCCCTTTGCACATGATTGTTGATATTGCTCGTGAGGCTGGAGTCAAGTTCGTCGCTATCGGAGATGGAGGGAACGAACTAGGAATGGGGAAAGTATTGGACAAGATTAGGAAAGAAATACCAAATGGGGAAAAGATTGGTTCAATTGTCAGAGCAGATTACTTGATTGCTGCAAGTGTGAGTAATTGGGGTGCATGGGCGTTAGTGGCTGCAACTGCTTTAATTAGGTATAATGATAGAAATGATGGGAAAGAAGATGAATAGGAAGAGAAGCGTGCATTCACCGACTGTGCACAACTGAAGAAGCAGAGATTGAAATGTTGAATAGAGTTGTAGAGAAAGGCTGTCGAGATGGAGTCACTGGTTTACTCGATGCCACTGTAGACGGAATAGACATCGCAACAAATATGATGTATTTTAGAGAAATTCGGAAAGCTGCTTTAAACATATGATTTAAACATACTTATGACATACAGAAAAATTATGATTTCAGCTTTATTTCTTTGGCTTCTTTGTAGTTGGCGCTCCAGTTGGTTGATTTGCCAACCTTTTCATCCGATCTCGAAGATTCTTCTTCTTGCCTACTTTGTTTTTTGTCTTTGCTGCGTTTTCTTCTTCCTCTTCTTTTCTCTTCCGTTCTGACTCGACATACTCCTCGTCGCACCTGACACATAATCGACTATTTCCTGTTTTGTTATCTTCAAAGCATTTCTGGTCTGGTTTTCGTAATGACGGAGGTGGCTGCTCCAAAGATGGAGGCGTCCACCAGCTTGGCGGCTTAGCATATCTCTTGGATATTTGCTTGCATACCATTTCAACGTAGTCAAGCAGGGCATTTCGTGCGACATATTTCTCGTAGAAAGCTTTTGCGTTTTCTCCGATTTCCTTACACTTTGCATCGTTTTGTCTGCACCATCGTATCTTCTCTTCTAAGTCCGATAGGTCAGCCAAGATAGGGACGTGGTCAACGAAAGGCTGTAGCAGTGGAAAATACCACATTGTATCTGCAACTTGGCGTGGTGCAACCTTGAGTATCACAGATCCCAGTCGCATCATGAATCCATAACGACAAGCAGCGCAATGCCCATCAACATACACCAAATATTTGTATTTGCTTTGTTCGTAAATTGGAGTAAAGAATTGTTTTCCTGCATCAAACTCAAAGTTTGTTGGTCGTAGAAAGGTCATTGGACTATGTGATGTTTTCTTGTCACGCAAGTTCCATCCTGTAATAGCTGCATCTAAAAAGGGTTCATCTCCACCCTTCTCTCCATCGTCTTTCCACTTGTTACTGAGATAAGCTACCTTCAGTCGTTGATTATTATCTATGGTTGTACCGCCGCCTGTAGCAGTGCCTCTGAAAAATGCGGTAGCAACACGACCATCATCCCAAGATCTTTCGAACTTTCTAAAATTTTCTTCAGTAAACAAATCTCTTGGCATGTTGTCGAAAACTGCATTCCCATCTTGGTCTTTACGATGCATAAACGAGCCAGGAAACACCAAACCACATGCAGCTTCCCAATCTTCGGAAGAAGGCCAAGGGATATCAGAAAAACGCTGCGGACTTGCTGCATAGAATGATACTATCGGCGCATAACTTTCAAACAAGTGTTCATGGAACAATTCTACATCTTGTTGAGGATCTCGATCATCCTTATCAAAGATAAACCCATACGGCTCTACGGGCAAACCACCCTTTGGGATATTCACCTTGATCTGAGGATAGTCACGCTTATTCAAGAAGAATTCACAATCGGGTAAATTTCGTTCCCGACATGCTTCTCCAAGCATATCACGTAATGCAGCTAGGAACTGATCACCCCAAAATTGTATCTTATCTCTATCTTCAGGTTTACTCAATTCATTACAAATGATGTTCCCATTAGCCCACCATTTCGTCTTGTCAGGTTCTACATCCTCGTCACGGTACAATCCACTCTTTTGAGAGTAGTAGGTACTAAGTGATCCATCCCCCTCCAATTTTAACCTGTCTCCCCATGTATTTCTATAGTCGGAATTGACAAATGGTGCAAAGATACGCAATTTTCCATCTCTTATCATAACGAAGATGCCACATTTCATGTGATAGAATAGATATTTGAGTGTATTATATGTAGATTCAGGTGTGGTGCAACGATGTATTGGTAGATTGAGACGATAGTTGATATCCTTGACGACGGACCAGGACTCTTTCCGTTCGTAGACGTTTGGACTGTCATTATTGTCGGGTTCCTCCACTAAATAATTTCTTGGAACAGTCGTCGTAGAGCACGGTTCAGACCGTGCCTTGGCAATTCCAGGCAGCAATATACGTTCAATCTGATCCCAATTAGTCAACATGGTAAATATATGCATGAGATGAGGTTGATCGGGATTGCTCCCGCCGTGATGTGTGTTGTACTCTTGCATGAAGGAGATGCAGGATTCCTTGGATGGGAAGCGAGGGACTCCATTAGGAAATTGGTAGGTGGCGTCTAGCCAGTTTTGGGAGTCACCCTTCTCTCCGAACAGACCGCGGATCTCTGAAGGCAGCATGATGATGTTGTTTTGCTATTGGCACCGGTGATGCTGTTGTTGCAATCGGAACCTCTGACCTCTGCTGTGGCGTGGGTGCGAGCGACTCGCTTCTCTTCTCGCCCCGCAGTCCTCCCGCTTCCCGCCTCCCGCTTCGCTTCCACTCTCGTACTAACCGCTTTCATTCACTTTAAAACCATCCTATCGACTATGGCCGTCAACAACGCCATCCTAGCCATTATCGGCTTCATCCTCAGTGCCTACTCTGTATATGTCGAGCACAAGGTGGATCAAAAATTCAATCCAGATGAGGAGTTCCGAGCGCTTTGTGACATTGAAGCAATTGGGGCCAGCTGTAGGTGAGTCAGGAAAAAAAAAACAGGATTTATGGATACAAAACTACAAACGTGCTGAATGGGAAGTGTGGTGACAACATTTACTGCGTTGGAAAAAAAAAAAAGAGCAATGATATCTGAATCACCTACTCTGAACGAGGATTCAGCCTCCTGTGTTGTATTCGCTCTCTTGAATATAGCCTGGTGGCGACAATAATTCCTGGTGACGACAATAATTACTCAACCTTCCCATAATAATTATTATGGGTAAGGCCTGCCTGACCTGATACTTGATCGACAACTACTACTTTGTAAGCAATGATGTTCGAATCAGCTACACAGAATGCGAGGTTTAGTCTCCTCGTGCACATTTGCTATGGGATTTATTCCTTTAGTGATGGGCTTGTGAAGATAGAATATAATATTTCAATCCTTGCATTTTAGGCGGGGATGTGAGCTTACAATGTTTCAACATAGCATTGGTTGTTATTAATTCTTCTTGCCTTTCCCCACGACATCTCAATTCTACCTATATCTATTTCGCTCCCTGTGGTTTCTTATTCACCTCTGAAATGTTACATCAGCGCTGTCTTTCAACTTCCAGAGGGCAAGATGCTATCCTTCTTTGGATTAGTACCCAAAGATAGTGCGTTGGACATTCCGAACGGTATTTTGGGCATGTTGTTCTATATCTACGTTTTCCTTCGGTGTAGTCTCTTTAGATCGTCAAAGTTATTCCTACTCGATAGAAGTGTTAACGCAACAATATGCACTTTGGCGTTGGCATCGAGCATTTTTCTTGCTCGAAAGTTGTACGTTATCAAAGAGATTTGCGTGGTGTGTCTTACAACTCACATTGTCAATACAATTATGTTTTATCGAGCTATGTTGGAGATGACAAAGAAGCAAAAGGACAAGGTATCGTGACGATAGAGGTCGATGTCAAATGTGTAGAAGAATTAACCTTTTTCATTAGCCCACTCGGAAAGAAAGCTGAATGCAAAACCAGCTGTTTCTGTTGACGATCCGGCAGCAGCATGGTGTTGTTTTGCAGTCGGGTCACAGATTGTCTGAATCTTTAGAGCTTGTCCCGACTCTTCGCCTCGTCTTCGTGTCGTGCCAACCATGGTTGATCTCATAATACTACTAGCGATACTCTCATTTCTGACGCTGTCACTTTCATCGCTGTCTTCATCAGAATCAGAATCCACATTCGTGTTATTCTGCTGAGCCTTTACTCGTTCGGCTCGCCTTTTCAGCTCGGCGTCCCTCCGTGCCTTTTCGTGGGCTTGAAGTTTTGCGATGATTTCTTTTCGTTTCTTGCTCAGTCGTTCTGTTCTTTCGTTCGTTTTGGGGAAGATTTGCTTGATATTTCGCGTTGTCGGTTGAAAATGATGCTCCCAATATGCATGTCGAAACGATTGAGTTCTAGTCATGAGTTCATTCGGTGGGAGAAGGATTTCTCTCGAGCAAGGTTGGAGCTGCTCTTGCGATAATGAAGGAAGATCATCGTCAAATGTATCATACGAGCTCATCCTTCGTCGTTGTTTGTTGTTGGTGGCGTTGTTTTTTCGCTTGCATCCTTCTCTTTTCAAGTACTGCATTCTGGAATGGTAGATAAGAGTTTCTTCATAGTCGTCGTCTTGCATTTTGACTTGATAGCTATTATTTCTCTTTTCTTCATCTTCATAAAAGAAAAAAGAAGACCGATCTCACGATCAGCTATCAGCTGAGCGATCTCAGTGGGACGCGCTTCATTTAGGATTCGCGAGGCCTTGAAGTGCGAGAGTTTGTGAGAGTTTTTTGGCGTCACTTGATTCGCTGCAGTTTAAATTTTTTCGCCCTCCATCCCCGAGCTTCTACACGTCTTACCTTGAACGAGGACAGCAGTACGACTAATTTACACGTTAGACGTTAACAGCTTTCCGGGTATGCAAATACAATCAATCGATACGTGAGTGAGGGCAAAAAGGAAAAGGTATGAAGACTTTCTAAGTAAGAAAGTATTCCATTCTTGTTCTCTAGATCAAAACAATCAGGTCAACACTACAACATTCTCAAACAAGCAATTTATGATCACTGGAATAAAGTGCGCAACATTTCATCCGAGGTCCGAGAAGCGTATCAAGGAAATCACGCTACAAATGAATCTTTTGGCGTCTCTATTGCCTAAGCCCATGGATATGGCTGACACGGCAAACGATTAATCCTTGAACACCAAGAAAAAGGACGCCGCACGGGTCTATGAAAAGAGCCAAATGTGGTGCTGGCGGCCAGCCCAAATTGACTAGCACCGAATGACGCCGACGTAGTCAGTACTAGAAACGATATTGCGGACAAATGTGGTGCTGGCGGCCAGCCCAAATTGGCCCTCTTCTCGACACATGTGAGGTTGTAGCGTCATTTGTATGTAAGATGAGGTCTTGAGCCGGCCCATTTACTTTGGTTGCCTTCCCATACAAACGTTACTCGGTCACTAGCACCGAATGACGCCGACGTGGACAGAGCTAGAAACGATATTGCGGCCAAATGTGGTGCTGGCAGTCTATTCTGTTGCCACCGAATACTAACTTTATTCGGTCACTTGCGCTGAATGACGCCGATGTGAACAATAATGCATGTGCTCAATATAATGACAGATGATTTAGTGAAGGAGCAAAAGAAAGTTGTTTTATCTTGAGATAGTTCGATGTAACTCCTCTTTCGAGTTTCCTTGTCATGATATCAACGTTACGTTGGTACACAACACTGAGTCTTGTCAATTAGCAAAGTTGATATAATTTCCAGTCAATTGTGAAAGGTCCATCTAGAGTTTTTTAATCTTAAATCATTTACGATGACTTGTAGGCATACGTTTTTATCAAACGTTCGAATCATCAGCATTATTTCTTCAGATGTTGGAACAGTTTTTTTCGCATGATAGAGTTGTCCCCCAAATATTTCCTCGGTTACTACTACTCCTTCACTGTCTCCATCGTCGTTCTTTAGCCTTTGATTTCGAGTCAGTAACATTCGTTAAGGTATTTCTTTTGAGTCTTCGCAATCAGCCGTAAGTGAGTACATTTTATGTGAGAAGTAAAATGATGAATTCAAACTTAAAGATAAAAGGTGTGATTTGTTCTTGTAGAAGCACTTTGTAACTATGTCAGCAATCTTCGCGGCTGGTGTTCAATTTCATTTCATTCATCGCACCATACACCACCTATTGTTTTTTTGCCTTGTTCTTCTTACTCGGTGGAGCCGCATTCACTTTCTTGCTCTTCTTACTCTTCAACATACCGCCCAAGGCTGTAAACGGACTATATGTCGGTCCTAAGTATTGAGGCATCCTTACAACAGCCATGGCAAGCATAAACATCCCCACAATGACTTTGGCAAATAGTACATCATCTTCACGTTCCTTCTCATCGGCGCCCATGAGTGTCATAAATGTAATACCCAAAGGTTTTACAAATCCTCGCAACGATTGACCAACGTATCCCTCCGCATCATGTGCATAAAAGTGGTAAAAGATGGCACATGCAAAGGCCTGTTGAAATAACCAAGGCATTCCCTTTTCCAAATACCCATCAAATCCATTCAAGAAGAATCCACCCATATTTCCCAACGCCACAGGGAAGAGAATAGGACCAAAGATCGGCGTAGGGTACCATACGCTCGGTGTATCCTTGAATGCTGCATACGCCGCATCCGAAAAGCCGGTAACACCTCCCATTCGGAACACTTGACTGAAGACAGTGTGTAACAACTCACCCGGAAAGGTATTAAAGAAGTGATAACCAACATCCATTGGAAGATAATTCACAATCACAAAGCCGATTAAGCATGCTCCAAAGAACACATCATTTGAAAGCATTGCCGTAGGTCTCCCCATGAAAATATTGGTGAATGTGGCACCTGAATAGGCAGTCAGTGTCGACTTCAAAAAAGCGTGGAACCAATTCATGCTCTTTTTGGAATTGGCTCCGTTACGTACGGCCATAGACCCTTGTATTGCCATGAAGAGGCAGAGGACCTCTGTGGCATAAGGGAAGTTTGCGGTTACTAGGGCGACTACTTGGTTCATTTTCTTGATAGTTTGTTGATGATACTTATGACACAGCTAGCAACCATGGCCGGACTTCGGTCGTTGATGTCAAAGTTTTTTGGGCACTAAAGATTTTCAAAGGATGGTCGGAGTGTCTGCTTCCAATCTCCAATCGGGATTGTGCAAAATAAAAGGGTTCCAGCAAACAACCCCAACACGTTGCCGTGCGCGCCTCATAGTGCGTCACTTTGTGCAGTACTTTTTCCTCTGCGCTGAGCCATCCAACCACTGAATCATTGGCTGCCAAAGAACACGCCGCTTGCTCCTGTCTCTCTCACTTTTAAAGTCAGTAGGCATTCTCATCGCCACCACCACACCATAATATAATAATAATATCATCATGGTTAGATTCTCTCAAGCAGCTTCTGTGCTTCTTCTTGCACTCGGCACAACTGCCTTCGTCCCATCCAAGCTTGGAAATGTTGGTGTCCGTTCATCTGTCAGCTCTCCTGCTGTTGACTCCATCGAGAGTTGTGATGCCGTGCTTAGTCGTACGAATGGGAAGGTGGGTAAAAAACTTGCGTGGTTGTGCTCTATACAAGTGGATGAGAGTATTTATTATGCAAAGGAAAAGAGTTTTGCTCCTTCTTAAAGCCCTTCTTTAAATGAATTCATTTCTAACATATCTCATGTTCCTCCAAACCATTAAAATGAATCAATTGAAACGTAAAAACAATCAACAGTCCGTTCTCATCATGAACGCCGCACAAGCCCAAGACATCGACCTCGAAAAGGCCTCCTCCTCACCAAACCGTAAGGTGAAAATTCCCATGTACCGTAACATCGGAATCATGGCACACATCGATGCCGGTAAAACCACCACCACCGAACGTATCCTCTACTACACTGGAAAATCATACAAGATTGGTGAAGTCCACGAGGGTGGTGCTACCATGGATTGGATGGAACAGGAGAAGGAACGTGGTATTACCATTACATCTGCTGCCACCACATGCGAGTGGAGGGACCACAGGATTAATATCATTGACACACCTGGTCACGTCGATTTCACCTTGGAGGTTGAGCGTAGTTTGAGGGTGTTGGATGGTGCCGTGGCTGTTTTCGATGGTGTGGCTGGAGTGGAACCCCAGACTGAGACTGTATGGCGTCAGGCTGATAAGTACAAGGTTCCCCGTATGTGTTTCTTGAATAAGATGGATCGTACTGGTGCCAACTTTTACTTCTGTGTTGATACCATCATTGACATGTTGGGTGCTACTCCTGCCGTGCTTCAGATCCCTATCGGAACTGAGAGTGACTTCTTGGGTGTCGTCGACTTGGTTACCATGGAGGCTGTTATGTGGAGGGGAGAGGACTTGGGTGCTTCTTTCGACAAAATCCCCTTGGATGAAGTCACTGATGAGCCCCTTGTGGATGATGCTCTTAAAGCTAGGGCCGCTGAGTGGCGCGAGAAGCTTGTAGAACTTGCCGTTGAGCAAGATGAGGATGCTTTGATGGAATACTTGGAGGGAAATGAACCTGATGTCGAAAGCTTGAAGAAATTGATCCGTAAGGGAACTTTGAACTTGAGTTTCGTGCCAGTCATTACTGGAACTGCTTTCAAGAACAAGGGTGTTCAACCTCTTCTTGATGCTGTTGTTGATTACCTCCCCAGTCCTGTCGACGTCCTTGCCATCAAAGGAGTCAAGGAGGATAGTGAAGAGACAACTGTTCGTAACTCCTCAGATGCTGAGCCTTTCTCCGCTCTTGCCTTCAAGGTTGCCAACGATCCTTTCGTCGGAACTCTTACGTTCACTCGTATCTACTCTGGTACTATGGAAGCTGGAACTTCTGTCTACAACTCCGTCAAGGGAAAGAACGAGCGTATCGGACGTATGCTTGAGATGCACGCTAATGATCGAACTGAAATCAAACATGCTGTTGCTGGAGATATTGTTGCCCTTGTTGGACTAAAGGATACTACCACCGGAGAGACTCTTTGCGATAAGAACCATGCTGTCATCCTTGAAAAGATGGACTTCCCTGAACCCGTTATCAAGGTTGCTGTTGAGCCCAAGACGAAGGCTGATCAGCAGAAAATGTCAGAAGCTCTTATCCGACTTGCAGCTGAAGATCCATCCTTCCGCTTCTCTCGTGACGAGGAGACTGGTCAGACCATCATTGAGGGTATGGGAGAACTCCACCTTGAAATTATTGTTGACCGTATGATGCGTGAGTTCAATGTTGAGGCCAATGTTGGTGCTCCCCAGGTCTCTTACCGTGAGGCAATCACTGCCCCTGCTGAAATCGACTACACCCACAAGAAGCAATCTGGAGGATCTGGTCAATACGCACGTGTTAAGATCAACTTCGAACCCAAGACTTTCTCTGAAGAGGAAGGCGCCATGGACTTTGAGTTCGTTTCAGATATTAAGGGAGGTTCCGTTCCCAAGGAGTACATCCCTGGTGTTGTTAAGGGTATCGAATCTGTGCTTGGATCTGGTGTTGTTGCTGGCTTCCCCGTCTTGGGTATGAAGGCAACTCTTGTTGATGGTGCCTATCATGATGTCGATTCGTCTGTCATGGCATTCGAAATTGCCGGACGTGCCGCCACACGAGAAGGTCTTCGCAAGGCGAAGCCGAGGCTCATGGAACCTCTTATGCAGGTCGATATCACTACTCCCGAGGAATACATGGGAGATGTTCTGGGTGACATTAACGCACGTCGTGGACAAGTTGGAGATCTTGGAGAGAGAGGTAACACCAAGACTATTTCTGCATTGGTTCCCTTGGCCAATATGTTCCAATACGTCAGCACACTGAGGTCAATGAGTAAGGGACGTGCTAACTACTCCATGAAGCTTGCTAACTATGACTTCGTACCCCCTAATATTGAGGCTGAGCTCAAGGCTGGTTTCAAGGGCGCCGAAGAAGATTAAATCAGATTTGATTGTATAGCTTGAGAATAGAATCCTTAAAATAGTGTAAGAGGTGGTCCTCTCTATACCTCTAGAGGCTTTCGCCAACATTTTTTAATTTCAAGAGGTACACTCCTAATAATAATATCATACTAATTTACACTGTTAAGGTGTGATCAGTGCACGCTTCGGTTGTTTCATACTCCTATTGTTTGAGTAACTGCGTTCAGAATTGGAGAGAGTTGAGCCAAGCACATTGATTCGTTCCCTTTCATTTACCCAGATGATACTGATTTCAAGTACACTGTTTTCTTATGGTATGGTACGGTAATACAACACTATCCTTAGCTGGCGCCACCCACAAGTACGAACAACAAAAGGTCCCCCTGCCCCTCTCATGTACCCACACAACAAAAGGGTGTGAGATTCGTGATGATTGAGCTGTGACGGACGTGACTTGACAAGGTGCAATCTGGAAGAAGTCAGATCTGACGGGGAGGTGTATCTCGATGAGAGAGAGATCTTATGTGTTGGAGGTTGGAGCACTACAATACTTAAGTCGGGTGTCCGCAGTGCGGAGGCATCTGACATCTAACAGAAGAGTCGAAGTAAGTATGTGGTAAATGTTGATCGTGCGTCATCGTCATGAACGAAACAGTGTTGAAAGTTGCTCTGACATCATTACTAGTATTTATTCCGACGTGGAAGGGGGAAAAATGAACAACTCCGGTTCTGGTCTGAGTGTAGGAAGTGTCAAAAATGCAGAGCATGCGTCAGAGGTAGTACTGGTTCCTTTGTTAGTTATTTCTATTTTAGCAATCGGAATGAAGTCTTGCTTCAAAACAGCTGATCTCATAGTGACAAATAACCGAAGGAACATCTGCCCGCGCTTATGCCAAAAAACGTCAGAGAATCTACTAGTTCCTCTGTATGTAGAATGGTTTTTGACGTCACCTGGCTAAATTAGCCCTCGTTCAGGCCTTCTGTTCAAAACAGATGATCTGTAAGTGCAAAGATGATGTGAAAAATGAACGAGCTGCTGTGCTGAAAGTGAATATGATGTAAACAACAACTGTTTGGTTCGCCACATTCAAAACGACGCCATTTACTTTTTTGACATCGTACTCATTATTTGCTTTCGACGCCACCAATAGAGAATAATAACTTTATTGACAATAACAACGCAACAAAACACATCATCAAACAACAACTTCAACACTGCATCACATTGCACGAGACTCACCGACAAGAAAGCCCAAGCCAAGCTGAGAATAAATGTCATCTCCAAACAAGGACAACAACGCACTGCAAGTTCTTGCCGATACAGCAAGCGATGACGAACTACGCAATCGGTACGACGCTGCCAAGCATTCAGACCGATCTTCTCCGGGAAGCAGAGATAACTATTCCACATCACCAGACGTAAAGGAGGACGACGACTTTGTCAGGGGTTCTGATGGCGGAATCAGCAGCACGAGGAAGGCCGCATCTAAGGCTAAGAAGGATGGGCTGCGCAAAGGCAAATGGATGGTACGTAAGAACATGGTTTGTGATTGTTGCATCTCTCGCATGTCTTCTAATGCCTTCTCTTTTCATCTACTGTCCACAGGAGGAGGAAGAAGAATACACTACAAGGGTCATCCATCACTTCAGTTCAGGCCTTATTACTTTACCTGAAGGCAAAACGCTAAGAACTTTTCTCGCAGACAAGCTAAAGTGTGATCCTATGCGCATCACAAAGAAGTTTGCAGGAGCATCTTGTCTGAGCAAGAAGATTCACACCTTGTGTGAAAGGCCTCAGTTCACTCCGCAAGAAATTGAGGCTGCTAGGATTGAAATTGATCGTCTCGAGGAGAGGTTCTTGCTACGTTTAGAGCACGGACCAGGTGTTGCGTTGCCTCCTATGGAAAGAAAGACACCTGTACCCATCGGCGGAGGAAGTGCCACATCTCCGCCTAACTATTCCAATTCTTCTGTGTGCTCTGTATCAACTTCAACCAATCCGGCCCAAATAATGCCCAGTGCACAAGCATCTCTTGCTCTTTTGGCTTACAATGCACAACTTGCAGCGGCCTCCAATCCTGCAGCGGCAGCATTACCTTTTGTTTCCGCGCAACAGAGTAATCCAAATATCAATCACACTGCGCCTGCCCAACCTCCAGCGCCAGCTCCCGCTTTCAACTTGCAGGCACTGTTATTTCAGAACAACAGGGTCCAACCCACAAAGTAAGTGCTTTCGTGATGTCTATTTGAATCGTTGCCTCTCTAGTCACTAATAGAATCAAACTTCCACGTCATTCGCAGCCCACCTCCAGAAACACATGCTAACTTAAACAGTCAGCAACATGCCCAGTCGCTCGTGTCGCAGCTCTTAACGCAGCTGCAGACACTGGCCACAGTGTCACCTGGGTCGATAACTCAACTTCATAATCAGCTTTTTGCTTCAGTATTGCCACCAGCTCCGTTGCCGACCCAGAGCCAACCACTAGGCTTGAATATTGCCGCATTACTCCAAACCATCCAAGCTGCAAGTCAACAAACTCCAGTTGGTAATGCTGCTGTGGCCAATGGTGTCATGCAGCATTTCCAGATGCCACAAGCCCTCCCTCAACCTACCATTCTTCCTGGTTTGGCTAGCCAAATTAATGCTAATGCACAAAATGGAAACAGCCAGTTTACACGGCCTCTTGCATCTCAAGTACAAGAACAGCAAAATCCTTCCAATAATCATGTCTCAGATCTTCTTGCTCAACTGCAAAGAGGGCACGATGATGCGATAAAAAGAGCAAGAAAAGAATCCAAGAAAAGAAAGAGAGAGAAATTCAGGATGTCATCGCATTCATCTTCGAGCTTGACGAATGCTTCGTTGGAAAGCGAGAATCAGAAGCAGCTCCGGTATGAGCATTCGACTGTGGTATCAGCCGAATCTGGGTCAAGATCAAAGAATCAATGTGATACTGAAGGATCAGCATCATCTGCTGATATGATGACAAGTGACGCAGCTAAAGGATGCGAAAGTTCTTCAAGCAACTCGTTGTCAGATGAAGAAAGGGACTCTCGCAAAGGTCCGTTGCGCAAACGCTTCAAGTCATCTAACGGTGTTATGACACATCGTGCCCTTCAAGACCACGACGAACGAATGGCCAGAAATGCTAATTAGCGCTACGATATTTGATCTCGTGAGCGAGGCAGATTTCATGCATGTAAAATAAATTAAGAAAAATTGACTTCAGAACAGGAGTAAACTCTAGGATGCCTACCAAGCTATCACATAATACATTGTAACACTTCTTAACAGAATCACTAAGACAGATTTGCTGCTAGCTTCGCTTGTAGATACTCCATCAACTTTCCAGTGATTCTTTGAATAAATGCATCAAGATCCAAATTGGGATCCAGAGTCATCTCCGTCTGCTTCCCATCTCCCTTGAAGAGATAAGGCAGATCCAGAATTGTTCCAGAATGACAGCAGTCCATTAAGCACACCATGTGCACTCCGTCAGGTAGATTCTTAATGAGCAGCTCATACAAGTCATCATCACGAATCATCCCGCTTGATTGAAAATCTCGAGGCACCAACGCCTCGTCATACCCATCGCCTTCATCTCCGTCGTCGTCACGAAGTTTGGTCCCGTGACCTGCATCAAGATTGTAGATCTAAGAAGTTAGAAGACTTGGTACTTTTCCAGCAAAACAAAACAAAAGTTTACAGCAACGTAACATACCTGAATAATGAAGAAAGATTGCATCATTTTCCTCTGTCTGAGCAATAACCGTCTTGTAGGCATTGATAATATTCGCTTTGGTGGGTTCAGTGTGATTTCCGTCATCCATAAGAATAACAATATTTTCTTCTTCAAAGCCGTGAACATCTTGAATGTATTTCTTCATATTGAAAACATCGTTCCAGCATCCACTCAGTTCTCCAGGGTTATCACCTACGAATGAAGCAATATACATGTCAGAGAATGTTCAATTGTAATCTCATGTCAGTAGTAAACAAGGAATATTTCTAATTCTACCTACCGACGTAGTTGATACCAATCATGACAGCACGCTTCGTCCCAGTAGCTGTATCAGGGACAAGGTGAAATTTGTGATCTACACTAATAGGATTCATGGAACTCAACTGCGGAATTTGCGAGTATCCCCCATTCTTCAATTTCATCCTCATCTGCTCCAAAACTTCAGTGAAACTCAAATCATCTTCTGGCACTTGTTCATCCGCATACAAAATGCTAAGCAATGTCGAAGTACATGCTCCACCGGCCCTGCCTGCAGGGTCGGGAAGTTGGAAAGAAGACACGTTGGAAACATCCGCAGATGTTTGGCGATCCTCACAACCTGATATCATACGAATATCTTTGCGCAACTCGTCAGGTTTAGTTTTTTCGAACTCCTCTGTTGTCATGGTGGGTTTGTTACCTCCGTTGTCACCGCCGCCATCGCTGAGGCCCAATTCTTCCATTATTTTCTTCTTCGCCTCTTTGACTGCAGCATCCTTAAGTTTATTGAAGAACCCCATGTTCTATGTTTACTGTTTACCAAGTCGTCTACTCAATATGTAATGTAATGCAGCTTTTAATTTTGTTTGCGTATCTTTGCGTTTGCAAATCGCAAACGGCGCAGCGGCGCAGCGTTGGCTTGTGTTCTTCGTGTTGCATCTTTTACGTACTGTAGATAGCTGGTACCTAGTGATGTATATTTATCGGTAATATCTCTCTACCTAAAGGTCGACTCCGACTCAACCATCCACATGCGACGGAATCAGTACAGACTTACATTTGGAATCTGGAATTTGAAGTAGATAGCCGCAGGGTGTCAAAGAATTTGACAGCTGTGTTTGATGTTTTCGAACTCTTGGATTCCTACTTCGCCATGTCGACTCCATCCAATACAAGATTGTCGGTTAGATACGCTTCATAAAAAAAATAAAATCAACAACGAACAACGACCGACAACATCATTTTGTACACGACGAATAAGACACACGATGGTTCCTTACAACCCTTCCAAATTACTGAATCACGCTGCATCCAGCGTTCTAACTACCGATGCATCAACCGATGGAAATTCTCCTGGAATTTGCAGCCTTGCCGGAAGCAACGATGATGACAACGGCGGCGTCGACCAACAACTCTTCTTTGTAACATCCTACTCTGACTTTGATAAACTTGCCCATGGACCGAGGGGACATGCAGGGAAGTACACCCTTCGTGTGTACAGATTTTACGCTAACGATGGGAGCTTGGTCTTGTTGCATATTAACGGAGAGGCTGCGAATGTGATCAATCCAGCCTTTTCTAGATTCCATCCAAGGTAAGCGCTTTCAAAGATATGTAGAGATAATATTCTAGTGCTCGTTCTGATTCAAGTTTCTAACGTTGAACATGGTTTGTCATCCTCAGGTTGAATGTTGTTTACACATGCACAGAAGACATTGAAGAAAATGGAAAGATTTTGGCCTATCAAATTGAATCAGATGGGTCATTGCTACAAATTGGGGAAGTTGATGCAGGAGGAACATCAACATGCTACCTCACCATTGATCGTGAACAGCGCAACTTAATTGCAGTGAACTACTGGGACTCTTCTCTTGTTGTAATTCCTTTGTCAAAGACTACCGGAGAATTCAATGGGCCTATCCAAAGCATTTATGATCCCCGACAAGGAAAGGCGATGCAAGCTGCCGCGAAGAAGCATGGTGGAGTGAACCACTCCAATAACGATGAATCTACAATTGCTCAAAGACAAGTAGATCCACACTCTCATGCGTTGGTGCTTGATCCATTTGAGGTGAGTATTTTGTGTGTTATGAGAAGCGATAAAAATGATGATCAACCATTTCTAATAAATTCAAAATGTGACAAACTGCATGATTAGGGCTGTGTCGCCTACGTCCCCGATCTCGGCAAGGATTTGATCAGGGAATTCTGGTATGATACAGAGGGTGGCCGTATCGGATGTGAAATCCATACGATGCCAAGCGGATTGAGCACTGGTAAGCCAGATGGTCCTCGTTACATCGAGTTCCACCCTAAGTTCAACGTTGCATATGTTGTGAATGAATTGAGCTCTACAGTAAGTCATTTTCAGTGATGTATGCTACTTATGTTGTGCATTTCTGCTCGACACCCTTCGCCTCTTAGCCAACTGTGTCTTTAATTCTTTCACTGTAAAGGTTGCTGTGTTTTCTGTTGACAGAGAGCTACTCTCCGAGATCGCCCGAGCTGCCAAGCTCAAGAAACCAATGGATGCATTCAAGGGACGCTCCACATTGAAGCTAATCCAGTCTATCAAGACTGTTCCATCTGCCTTTCCTACAAAGCTTAATACTTGTGGCAGAATCTGCGTACATCAATCTGGCAGATTTGTGATTGTTTCGAACAGAGGTCATGAATCAATCACGATATTCCGTGTCAAGCAATCCAATGGAAATAGTGGCAAATCACGTCGGGGTACACTTGCACAGGTAGGATTTTTCCACACTCGTGGAGAGACTCCACGCCACTTCCAGTTTGACCACAGTGGTCAGTTTTTGATTGTAGCAAATCAAGACTCGGATACCATTGCAGTCTTTTCTTTCAATCTAACATCTGGTGAGATCAAATATAGTGGTAATGAGTACCGCGTCCCGAGCCCTAACTTCGTTTGTTCCTGCCCAATGTACGATCGAGATGGTGATTACGAAGAAATTCGTGAGCAAGAGAAGGTTGGACACCACATCCATTTGGCCGACGAAGATAATACAAGCACCATCCCGACCTCAGTTGAGTTTGATCTTAAGAAGGACAATTCCACTGACACCGGCTTGCTGAGCGAGTTGGAGATTGCTAGGAAAGAAATTGCAGAGCTTAGGAAGCAGATCTCATCCATGACTATCACGCCAGAATTCTTGACTGGGAACTAGAGTGTGTAATTTCTTTCGGCTTGCTCTCTATTGATGAGAGTTGCTAGAGAGAGAGAGAGCCGCAGTGTTGATTGTTGCACTTTGAGTGGTATCTAGATGATAAGTACTTAGTAGGATTCATTCTGCCTTCTTTCTTCCCCTGCTCTCCCTTCCTTCCGGCCCGCCGACTTTTTTGTTCTTCCGCAGCTCAAGTTAGACAGTGTTGTCCAACTTTTATTTTCAAGACTCCGAGGGCGAGCCTCAGGCAAGAGGGGTTGGCTTTCATAACTTGCGTTACTGCAAGGAAGAGTCAGTGAAGCAAGGGTAAAATGACGACAGCAGCGGCGGCGGGCGGTGGTAAATCTCCCGATGGAAAAAGCAAGCTATCATCGGCGGTAGCACACGCGTCGGCACGCTTTAACAAGAATAAGGCATCCATCTTTCGAAGTCCAGGCGAATCGGCTTTTTCTTCGAGTAATATTGTTAACGAGAACGCTGCAAATCATGAATTTGCTGCTGGACCACATGATGTACCGTCTAATGAAAGACGATGGGATGTAAACAACATCAGAGTTAACCAGAACAAAAGTGAAGTGCCAGCCTCTCCTCCGAGAAATGCAAGCGCACCGACGAAGTCGTCACCTCTGCGCAACACGCAGCAGCAGCAAGAAGCAATAAAGATCAAGGCAGTGCCTTCGCCTACGCGAACTCAAAAAAACTTCGTGGACATGCTCTTACGACGAAAAGATCAAAAGTCTCGTGCAGATCCATCAACATTATCAGAGCCGCCCTTTATTACGTCTGATCCAAAGCCAGGAAGAAAGGAATATAAACCTTACAATGCGGGCACTGGTGGAAATCGCAACAACATGGTCCAACGTAAATCACACCAGCGTCTGATACTGGAACAAATTGCCGCCACATACTTTCTCAACAACAATGGAGAATTCTCTCGATATGTTGGTGTTGCTAATTACGCGGATGGAATACACGAAAGTTTTAGCACCTCCAACTTTGCCGCAGATAATGGTTGTTCTCTGGCTGGTGGAGGTGGTAGCACAACGACCCCCCTTGGACTTGCTGACGTTCGGAACGAGAGGAGAGCAAGTACTGAAATGGAAGCATTAGCTGAATTTTTAGATATATCGAGGGATGATAATGACACAGCCACAGATGTCAACACCGAAAATGATGGTTCTTCTGCCAATAGCTGTGTTGATGTAGAGTCACAGTCAACAAGGGAGAGAGATACCATCCTTGCTGCGTCACCCAATAGAAAGACAAACACGGCACAACAAATGCAAGATATTGAGGAAGAAACAAACATTGACTTATTGTTAGAACTTGCAAGTAATCATCTTTCATTGGGCAAGAATGACGAAGCTCTGCAGGTTTACCGTCGTGCCATGAAACGTGCATTTGCTGATGTCATGTCGGTGAAGAAACAGCTTGAGGAGATAAAGAAGCAGCAGACACAATTAGTTTTAGAAAAACAAGATCGGAAAAATACACAATTAGTTTTAGAAGAACAAGATCGGAAAAATAAAGATCTTTCAGATAATGTCGAATCCTCCGCATTGTCATTATCCAAAAAGCAAGAGTTTGAGTTCGAGTTGGCTCTACTTCAGGTAGCAAGTAGGGTAGCAGATATTCACAACAATATGGGAGTAGTACATGAGTTGAATCGCAGTTACAAAAAGGCACAAGCTTCGTATTGTGATGCATTGGATGTTTATCATAACACGTGTAAGCGATTCGAAAATAGCGACGATCCCGATGTTGATAGGACACAGAGCAACGTAGCACGCATGCAAAATGCGTGTGCATCGGAAGAGCACCGCACGGCACTACATGAAAAAGCCATAAAGATTGCAAAGCAGACGCATAGTAGTGACGCTGCCTCGAGAAACAAGGCATTAACTGCAGCAATAGTTACATTAAAACAAGCGTTGAAAGTAGAGGTGGATACTGTTGGATCGACACACCCGTTGGCAGCAAATACATTGATTCAAATCGGCAAGTATTACTATGAAATGCGAGAGTACGATGCTGCTATATCCGTGATCCGCCAAGCGATTGGCATTTTGCGGAGTGCCTTGGGAAAAAATCATCCTCAACTGTGTAAGGCGCTGCTACTATTGGCATCAATCTACGAACGACATGGGTTGGATGTCTCACCAAAGGGAGTGGTCAAAGACGAAGCTGAACTTGAAATATATGTGGATGCCTTGGACCCATTAAAATCAAGTTTGGGGGAAGTGAATCCAGAAGTGGGTCTTATTTACACCAAAATAGGGTATTTGTACGGAAAGAAAAGAGACCAGAGCCTGTCGCTGTTGGCATACAAGGCGGCTTTAAAGGCTTACGGTGAACCATCGTCGATTGCGTTCCTGGGTGGTATGCATCCAGAAGTGCTTTCTGTCTGGGTGTGTGTTACAGAGCATTTGTATTCAATGAAAAGCTGGAGAGAGGTTTTAGTCGCTGGTGAACGTACATTGTTCTTCTTGCGTCTTGCAAAGAAATCATTGTTTCGAGATGTGGAGCTGTACACGAAGCATAACAATTCAAGAGCATCTTCGTCGAGCGATACAGCAAGCGTGAACTCCATACCAATAGTGAAAACAAACAAAAAATCACCCATTCAAGTCACGTCGGCCACATACTACGATTCCTTGTACACAACATTTTCATCCTTGGCACAGGCTCATCTTGTACTCCAAAATTATCAGCTTGCGAGAGATGCGTGTCAAGAATCTCTTCAACTAGGTTGGGAAATAGCTTTGTCTTCCCAACACGATAACAAGGCCAAGGGATCAAGCCAAGAACCACTTGATCCTGCAATACTTACACTCATCCGTGCATTGAAAAGATTAGGAAAGGTCCTTCTCCTTCAAAAGCATTACAATGATGCACTAGACTGTTTCTTGCCCTGTATAGAGTTATTGCGTTCGACCAAAACTACCGAATCAACTGTTGATGCTGCAAGTGTGCTGGGCAGCTTGGGTTTCCTATACCTCAAACTGAAGCGATTTAGTGAGGCAAGCAACTTTTTGAGAGAGTGCTTGAGGTTGTATCGTATGAATGGAGTCGATGTAAATGATCGAGAGACTCGAAAGGTCAAGGCTTGGTTAGAAATGGCAGAGTCGAGAGAAGAAGGTTTTGAAGAGCCTCCTACCTTCTTGGAGATCCCCATCGTTATTTAGACGTGTATTCTCTATGTTTAGGTTAAAATAGAAACATAATTGTACCTACCTGTGACCGTATCCACCACCACCAACCAATAAGACAGTTCTGTTGTTTACCTATTCAAGCTAGAATGAGTTCGGGGAATTGAACAATCTCAAACCATTTGCCGTCTTTGCCATCGAAAGAGTCCTCTGCAGCATCGAGAGGACGATGTATTTTTTTTCCAAAAAAGGAAAAACTCGCCAGCCAGACAGACGGCTATATCCTCTTTTCCTTGTTCTCGCATTCTCTTGCTTTTTCCACCATCAACCACCACCATCACATACCACCATGACATCCACATCGACCATAGTAGCAGCCGCTCTGCTGCTCTCCACGAGCACGGCTTTCTCACCTCAAAACTCTCAATATTCGTATTCCTCGCGGTTGTCAGCTCTTCGAGCATCCTCGAGCGTCGTTACAGATCCCGACGGACCAACACCAGTTGTCGAACCCGACCCATTCCCAACAATCGATATTGATGAACTGCCAGAGGCACAATATGACCCTGATAACCACCCAATTCCGCATCAACCATGGCGTCGTGGTGATACAGATGGATGCCATGATCCACTCACTGCACCTTGGAGACTTGAGGCTGAATCAATCATATCAGATGCTGTAGCAGTGGTTGGAGCCAAGGTCGAAGATGTTACCTGGTACATGGCCAAATGTGTAATTTCAATCAATGAACAATCTTTATCTGATGTTGTATCCTACACAGAAGGACCAGAGGTGCGAGTGGTCTATCCAGAAAAGGAGGATATTAGTGGACACATCTTTTATGATCCTGATGTGGGTACCGATAATGAATTCTTTACTGAAGAAGATGAAATCCTTGAGTTTGAGCAATACGACGAAGAAACGGAGTATGAAATTCTCAAGGCCAACATGCCCGAGGAGGTTGATGAAGCTACTGGAGAAACTTTACCGCCGAGGGAACCACGCAGTCGGGAGGAGCGAGTGATTGAGATGGAAGAGGAGTGGACTAACCGTTGGTTGGATGAGCCACGAGAAGAAAAACCAGCGGATGGCATGTTTTCACACCCTGTGGACACTAAGGCATTGAGTGTTGTTAGTCAAGCCATCATCACAGCCTTGGAAGATGATCAAGTTGAAAAGAAATTGCAGATATTATCTCGTCATGATATTGTCTTGACATCTCCGCTGGATAATCCATGCATCCTTGATTCTCAGAAAGAGTTTGATGCAGCAAGAGATTTAGATGTTTATGTCGAGACACGTGATCCATGGGGATCCAATAGAGTTCTAGGAGGAAAGCTTGTCGATAGGAATGCCATGGACGTGATTATCAATCAGGATAATAGTGGAAGAATGGTAACGATTCCGAATAGTATGATCCATCAAGTTTTGTTGCCAAGTGGTTTGGCCAAGGGAAGCGCTCGTATGCAAGCTGACTTGGATGCGGAGGACGACGAGGAAGAAGAAGAAGAGGATGATTGGGATATGGAAGAAGAAGATGATGATGTTGAAGAGGAAGATTATCTGGAGTAATGAATTTATCGTGCAGGAAACAAGAAATGTTTTTCTTATGTATTTTTTATTTTACGTACGAACAAAAAGAAAGCCCAACATCTAATGAGCTAACATCATGAATCAAGATCGGAATGAAGCGGATGCGATTTGCCCCATTACATTTACACAGTCGTGGTGAGTTCTTCTTCAGCAACATTCACTACTACTTCACTGACCGCTTCCTGCATTTCACCGTCAGGGAGTAGAGGAATGTCAACAGCAGTGGGCTCAATCATATTGTCCTCCTCAGTCTTGAGTTTCTTGGCTTCGCCTTCAGCCGTAGGCTTCGCGGGCCTGCGCTTGCCTCCCCTCCACTTGTTGCATTTGCCGCACCTAGTTTGCGTGGCAGGGAGAGGCTGATCGCAGCAAGTCCATTCCGTGGACCTATCAACGCCATCTTCCATAGAATTCGCGTTGGCACCCAATTTCCAGCCACCCTGGCGCTTTCCTCCCTTCCAACGGTGGCATTTGCCACAGCGAGTCTTTTTTGCTGTGACAACGTTCTGGCAATGGTCACACGTCCAACTGTCCCCATCTTCTTCTTCGATCACTTTCGTCTTCTTCTTTCCTGAATGATTCCACACCTCACGTTTTCCTCCTCTCCACTGTGAAAATAAAACAACAATAAGAAAGTGAGACAAAAAAAACGTTGAGAAATGAGGACATCAAGATGCAGAAACTTACCTTTTGGCACTTGGTGTTACCACAACGTTTCTGCATCTGTGGCCAAAGCTTTCCACAAGAGCACGTCCACGGATCCTTGATTCCGTCAACCCCACTACTATGATCATTATCATCAGCAATGGCGAAGAGGTTGAAGTGCGTGCGACAAAATCCATCATTGTGCGCCTGTTCTGTCTTGCCACAGTCAACGACCTTGCAGAGAGGTCTGCCACGTTCGTTCCTCAACACTACATCGGAAATCTCCACGGCGGCATCTTCGGGCACATACGTCTTCCTAGACCCAGGCTTTTGTCCAAACCTCCAACGATGGCATTTGCCGCAACGGATCGATGCCGAGGATATCTTTTCCCCGCACTTACAATCCCAAGACTCGCACTGGCCGGTGCTAATGAGGAAGCGTTTGTAGTGTCCACGACAAAACCCACCGTGACTAGATTGGAGCAACTTGTCACACCCAACGGCCTTACACAAGAGTGCCTTATCTTTCTCCCTCTTCTTTATGTCTTTGCACACCTCAAAATCGGGAGTGAGGTTAGGATCAATCGGCAATGGGGGGGCCTTCGATGGTGAGGCAGCAGAAGCCTTCTCCTCCAATCCACCCCCTCGACACACGACAAGCTTCATAGGTGCAGCCTTGAAGGTATCGAATAATTTTGCCCACGCTTCCTCCCCATTTTGTACCTCTGCCAATTTGATCCCGTTCAAGGAAACGATGACATCAAGGACGTCAAGGGGGTAGTCTTCAACGGTCTTTTCGACCACAGTGCACATTCCGTTGGCACCCATTTTGATGGCAACGCCGAGGTCGCCTGCGGGGACTATGAGGTCTTCGTGATTGGACGACGACATTTTATTTCTTCTTTTCTGTGAACACGACATCGATGGGGGAGTGGGTTAGTACGGCGTGAAGAAGTTTTAGATATATGTCGTTCGAGAGCAGGGGCGAGACGACGACCCCAACGCATCATCTCCAAAACGTTCACCGAGACCGCTCCGGCGGACTGCTCTCTACGACATCCCTCGTCTCAATCAGGAGGCTTCAGGGTATCACAGCAACAAGACAAGACATCTCTCCATTTAGCAACTACGTACCTCTTTTCTCAATAATTACTGGTAGATTTCTACAAGAGATATGGTAATGCTTTGTATTGTATGAATTGTAAGTAGAGTGGCCTGCTCGATTGCCGTTCTTGCATGTGTGCGGGTTTGCTTCCTCGCTTGCGTTGGGGTGCACTCTCCGGGACTCCCGTTTAGGCGCGAAAGGACGGGCAGACGGGAAAGGGGCACTTTTTCTTCCAGCTTAAAGCTTCTTTAGAAAATAGAAAATACTTTCTATCTAGAGAGACCCTCTATCTCCCTACTCTCTACTAAGTAGGTGTTGCTTGACGAGGGGGCTGCTACTTGTTTATTGCTGGGTCTTAGTTGGAAGGGCATTTCGCAGTCGTGAACAGTTCGGATTTTAGAATTGGTTTTCAGGGATGTTGTACATATCGAATGTTATATGAGTTCAACAAGTTATCTTATTGGACACCCTTCTGTTACATCTACATCAAATACCTCCCCGAAACATTTTAATGCCACATCTCCCACCTCGTCTAAACTAGGAAGAGAATGATCAGGTGATGATGATGAGGATGATGCCCCTTTTAAGACTTCACTGATGCTCGTAACTCCACGTTCTTCAATTCCACAAGGAGTAATAATTTCCTTATCAAAATGATCCAAATTAGGAGTAACATTCAACGCAAGCCCGTGAGTCGTTATCCACTTGGTTGCTGATACCCCCACAGCAGCAATTTTGTTCTGACCCACCCACACGCCAGTGTTGATATCATCTCGATTCGATTTGATGTCAAAATGCAAAAGTGTTTGTATTATCACCTCTTCGATTTGTCGCAGATACCAATGCAAATCTTGTTGATAATTTGGATGCTGTAGATTGAGAAGTGGATACATGACCAGCTGTCCAGGACCGTGGTATGTAACTTCTCCACCACGTTCGATCCTGTAAATGGGCGAGCCGTTCGGAGCAAGGACTGGTTGTGACTTGCACATGATTTGATTGGAAAAATTGTTGACTTCTTCTTGTTCGGTAGCGGCAATGTCAGTTGCACTACCTTCCGTTGTGTGTTGTTGGAAGCGATCAACATTCAATCTGGATGCATCCTCACCACGATATTTCCGACCGAGTCTTTTGCGTTTTTCCAACCCTCCATCTGGTTCGTTGTTGAGGAAAGTTAGGTAATCTTCGGTAGCACCTCTCCCAAGAGTGTACACTGGTTGATGTTCAAACATTAGTATCCAATCTTTATCTTCTTGCTCTACGTAATTTACGTCTGATGTCACCATCTCTAGTTTCTGTTGCATGCGCATATAATTCAATCGACGGTTCAATAACACATGTTGCCATGCCCAGCCCTTTTCATAAGGTATCTTTCCAGCAGATAGAGCACTTCGAACACACACGACATGATTTTTATTTGTTGAATGCGTTGAATTTGATCGACACTGTGTGATAGGACATCGCAGTAAAAATAATTTCTTCTGTAATACTCGTCTAGCTTCCGGGTATGAACTGCAACACCAACACCAAGGGCGTAGTAATAATTGTCGCATGAGTTGTTGTGAGTCGTTACTTATTAGAACTAGCAGCTGTCTCCCTTTTGACAAGAAGTGGTGTAGTATCCTACTACTATGGCAGAAAAAAAGGGGGCTTTCGGTCCACAGAATTTCATTTTGCAGTACTCGCTCAGTGGTATGTATCATAAAGTACCTCTCTACATGTAGATTGATAGGACTCTGAGGACGGATGTCGAATGCAATGGGTATATACCTATGAAGGTCCAACTCTGGCTGAGCAAACACATGACCATGGATCTCTCTACCTTGACTATCTATGAAAGACACTTGTCATGTCTTAATCTCTTTCACTTCTTGCTCCCTAATGATTTCATCCACGGTTAAAGCAATTCTATCCACCATCGATCTATTTGTGATGATCTTGAGTATCAGAAAAGATGCAAAGGGGACTGCAGGGCAAGTCTTCTGGGAGATGATGGTCACCAAAACACACATCCTTGTAATGATTTCACAGATGCATGCCTGTCACATACAGATGGGGCGATTGCAGATTGCAGGTGACAAAAGTCAGGTGACAATACGACAAAAGTCAGTGACGAACTGAGAGATGTTATAAAAAGAACAAATATAGATGGTGACACAGAGGTGCTAGGCCACAGAAAAGCAGGAAAAGAAAAACTGCAAAGAAATTTAGGCAATTCCCTTGCCGGGTGAAGAAGCGTGACGTGGGCAATATTTGACTCGACTAATTAAGTGACGCACGCAACTTTACACTTTACACTCCCCACATCCGACGGCCGCTATTCTATGTTCCGTACCGGTTCGGTTAGAAAAGAGTCACTATTATTTGATTCCTACGTACAAAAGTGTTTTTGCTCTCTTTCATTCATTCCACGACAAAACTGAACTCGTCATTACTATGGAGATTCGGTTTGAAGCAAGACTAGGTTCCGCCGAAAAATTAATTGGGAGGCTGGGAGGCTTCTCAGAAAAGTTTACTAGTTGAGAAAAATCGGAATGGTTGCCCTTGTAGCAATTCATGAACATAACAATAGTACTAATCTATGAACATGGTGCATGCAGCCTGCATCACCGTCAATAATAGGGTGACAGAGGGCGAATCGCGAAAGAGAAAGTAAATTGGACTTTAACACTTTAATATCAGATTACATCATTTGTTTAATAATTATCATCTGAATTGTTACCTACTTGAGAGCTGACGAAAAATAAGTTTGTGTCAGCTTGGTGTTTTTCTCGAGGTGGTAGGGTTGACAACATACAATAATCAGCATGACTGCTGCATCTTTACAAATATTTCTTTCATGAGAGGCTCCAAACCTCTTCAATGTCTTTCGCTGTTAATCCCCCACTGAGAGGGGGAAATAGTAGGGGTATGTGTTAACACCCTTGTCAAATGTTGTTCCTCGTATGAGTAATAAGTCTTGATGATCATCTTGAGTAGGGGGACAAGGGTTATAATAATAACAGAATCTGGACAGTTGATAGCGCCTACGCACATTGTCCTGCTGCAATTTTAGATGCGCCGTCTGTTTTTATCATGGGGAGGGGGTGGGGAGGGAAAATTTCAGAGTGCGGTTGTTAAGCGCACTCCATAACTTCTTCTTGATTAGCAGAGGCAGATCTGCTATCCGGTCCATCGGCGACTCCGGTAGGAGATCCAGTTTCGACACGGACATTAACAGTTTCATCCTCTTCGTCGTCGTCAGAGGTGGGAGTGTACCCTCCTGCAATATACATTTCTCTTAGGCGCTCGTAACATTGGATGATCTCGGTGTCATTGGCAATATCTAATCCGGCCTGGACAACGTGGTGGAGGAACTGGACCTTGTACCGAGGATCGATTTTTTGGGGACCCATCAACTCCATGGCATTAATGATGGATGCCATGGCAATGGAGGAGGGTTTACGTGTAACGAAATAATAATCGCACACGGATAGCTCGGTCAAGAACCTGGCTAGTTCACTAATATCATGGCGGAGACGGGGGTTAACATCAGCAGAGACCAACTTGATCAAATCTCTGCAGAATGCGAAGGGGGTGGGCGGATGGACGTGCCACGAGAGAGCCTGCAACATGGAGTCTTCCATCGCAACGATGTGTTCGGCAAGGAAGTAACCGCGGCTGAGCTCAATGAGGGAAGACATGCGGAGTTTGCCCGGTTCAAAAAGTTTGATGGCGAGGTAGAGGGCGGTCATGGCAGCCAGTTGAAAAATACGGCGGTTCACAGTGCGGGTGGCAAGGTATCGGTCCAAATAAGTCATGGCCACATTCACCACCTCACGGTTGAAATCAAAGTGGTCAACAACCTGGTAGCACCACTCACAAATCTTCTCACGCCACAGCTCGTTGATTTGAGACGAGGAAGCTTGACCGGAGGACCCCTCATTGGGGTTGGCCAGGTCATTGACCTCACGTGTTATGTCATCCTCAGCAGCCTCTTCAATCAAGCGGGCCTGCCACTCCGCCGCCAGGTAGTCCGGGGTGCTGTAGTGGCTCGACTCCTGACGCCTCATGACCTTGAGGCGCTCACAAACCTCGATGTATTGCGTCTCAGTAATGATAGGAGTCGTCAGCGCCGCCATGATACATGAACCTAAAGCCGAAGAGAAGGGTTGCGTTGGAGCTGAGCTGAAATCTCGTGTTGAAAAAAAAAAATGATTTTTTTTTTGGCAAGGCGGCTTCTGGCGGATTGAACTTTCTTGTTACCTTGCTGAGAGTTGCAGGGCTCGACTGTTTCCCCCCTCAATTGATTAGTTATTTTGTATGATTCCTCTGTTAAGTGGTCTTGCATGCAGGTTTAATTAGGGTTGCTCCCCCCGAAATAATGGTCACAAGGGGTCCTCAATTTTGAGAGCGCGTTGGCTGCCATGCAGAGGAATTAGTACCTGTTTTGGCTCTTAAAGATGAGGGTTCGCAGAGTAGAGTGACGCCGCGCCATGAAGGTGTACATAGCTACTTAGAGAGGCGGCAGGAGGAAACAAGAAAATTCTATTGTAGGTACCATATCGGGAACCTCTCTCCTTTTTATTCATTTCGTTCCTCTCGCAACAGTAAAAGGGGACAGTAAGTACAATATCTATCTATCTATCTATTTTAGTACAATGTATCTATCTATCTATTTTAGTTGGTAAATAGTTAGGTACTTCTACCTTCTACCATGAAGTAGAAGTATGTACCTAAGTACCTTTAACTACAATTCGACCGGACATAGGTAACGAGGGCTAGAGGTCAACATAGTAAGTAAGACGTAGGACTTACCTTAGGTAAGTAG
>JALLBJ010000306.1:0-58896 GCA_036940105.1 Skeletonema potamos
AATAAAAATAAATGAGCCGGCTCAGGCCCTCATCTCAACTACAAACGACACTACATCCTCGTATGCGCCGGGTTGAGGTGCAAAGCAGCTGCGAAATAGTGGTATTTTACGTACGTACGTTTTTTACCAGCCCAGACCAACGTAGGAACTGATTTTTACACAAAAGAAATCTGTTTTGAAGAACGCTGTACCTAAATACGAACCATGAGGAGAGCAAAAAAGTACCATATCTAACGCAGTCAATGTCGGCCTCATGCAGTGCTGGTGAGCGATTCAAGTTTGTTTGGGTTAGTAATAACAATAAATCAACGGCTCAGGCCATCATTTCGCCTCTAGAAACGATACTTCATTCTTGTAGTACGTTGTGTGGTGGTGTGGTGTTAGTTCTTTTTTGGCCCTGACATGTTGTGATTGTTTTGACGACGTGTTGGCGACGGGATCCCACAAAGTGCATGCCATCACTTTAATGCCATCTCAACAAAAAATTAATTCAATACGCCGGGCCCTCTCCCCGAGCCCTATCTTAACGTTCCTCTACCATGACGTCCCACCCTCCTGAAGATGAGAATTCCGATGAGGAATGGGACGAACAATACGACGAGGAAAACGTCGGTTCAGGGGGTTCTCGCTACCCAGTTCATGATGCCTGCGAATTTGAAGATGCCGAGTCGCTCCGTCGTCTCATATTTGTCCCCCAGAGCGACGAGAGCAGCGTATCCGATGACTCGACGACGAGCAGCAATGGTACATCGTCTGGGGATGAAAAGGAAGACCAGCATCATGATAATGTGGCTGCACATGCGGCGGCAGTGGGGCATAGCCCGCTGGGGGTGACTAATCCGGAGCAGGCGGCCATGCTTATCGAACAGGCCAAGAATGGGGAGACAGTTATTCCGCCCCCACATGGTGACGGGGCAACGGGGGAGGACGGAAAATTCACCAAACCCTTGGGGGGACCAGATGATAAAAATGGGGTCGACGACGCCATGGAAGTAGACAAAGTTGAAGAGGGGGAGGAGAGAAATATTGATGCAGCCGCTATGGGTCAGCAAGTGAGCCCTGAAACACCAGCGACAAAAAATGGAAACGGAGAAAAACAAACAAAGAAGAGAGCCAAACTTAAATACAGCTGCCCATACGATCTTGATGAACGTGATGATGACGAAAATACTCCCCTACATATTGCCATTCATGCGAGAAAAATTGACAACGTGCGGGTCTTATTGGAGGCTGGTGCTTCGTTGCACAAGAAATGTGATGGAAGTGCGCCTATTCATCTTGCAATAAGTTTGGGGGCTATTGCTGCCCATGTTGAATTTGCGAAACAATGTGTAGAATTGCTCCAAAGTGTGGGTGCCGACATGACAATGAGAGATGATTCCGTGCACACTCCATTGTACTTGGCTTGCGTTTCGACACTTGTGCCGGTTTTGGAAATTCTGTTGAATGATCCGAAATCAAGGGCGACATTAAACTTGAAAGCTGACAGAACGGGTGGTAGAGCTCTGCACGCAGCAGCAAAGTGCGACGTTGCTCGGAAAGGCAACCCCAGGCCTGCTGGCGAGAGGGGAGTCACTGAAATGTTGCTAGGGACGCCGGAAATCGAAATCGATGCACAGAACAACTACGGTAGGACTCCTCTTCATATAGCCGCTGCGCGAGGGAATTGGCACGTTGCGAGACTCTTGATCAATGCAGGAGCAGATGTTCACGCGATCGATAAGCGAGGTTTTACTCCTGGCCAGGTGGCCCGAAAACGAGGAATGGTCGTTCCAAACGACTTAAAGATTTTGAGCGAAGACTCACCTGCACGAGATCTCATTATAGATCCTGACGGAAGCACCCTGATTCTTTGCCACGAACTTTGTCTCCAGCACAGGACTTGTCCTCCAATCGTTAGAGGTGTGGAAGAGTCATCTGAGCCACCCCCCGAGAATATTCGACGCCTGAGTGTATTGATCAACGATGACGATGGAATATTGAGGTGCGGAGAATTCAGTGGATGCAAATGGAACACCGATGTACGCAGGGCAGCTCTTTCAGATGTTCTAAAAGTTCATGAATACACTTATGTTGAGAAAACGAGCAAGCTTTGTTCAGCTACCCCTGACCATCCTAAAGCAATCCAAACTCTTGACGCAGATACAACTGTGTCACATTGGAGCTTTGAAGCTGCCCTAAGAGCTGCAGGTAGTGTCTGCGAGGCCGTAGATAAAGTCATGGCAGGTGATCACAGAAACGCATTTTGTGCCATTCGTCCGCCTGGTCACCATGCTGGGCCGAGGGGAATTGTAACGTGTCCAAATGACCCAGATGGCTCCCACGGCTTTTGCCTTCTGAACAATATTGCCATAGGTGCAGCGTACGCAAGGAGCATGTACCGCAACGACGGCATCAAAAAGGTAGCAATAATTGATTTTGATGTGCATCACGGTAATGGAACCGAAGAAATCGTTCGTCAACTCACGCCGAACATTGAGCACGCAGTGGTTCGGACACCTTTCGCTGTTGGTGCGTTCCACACATCAAGCTACAAGCCTTGGTTGGATGAAAATGATATTAACGACGTGTTTTTTGCGAGTACTCATGGCTATGGCCCAAGAGACCGGCAACTACATCCTGGTATGGTTCAAGGTGGATGGTTTTATCCAGCCTCTGGGGCGACATTCAAAAGTAAGTCGCTGATATCTCCGTCGGATGTTGAAACTCCGACCCTTTCCGAGTTTCTTCTGTCACAAAGTTGGGCAAGATTAGGTGACGAGTACCGCAATAATTGTTGCAAGATTATTGATATTGGTCTGAGCTTACCATACAAAGATGATGCCTATCACCATAGTCTTCAACGGTGCGAGCTTAGAGATGCCTATCGTAAGAACGTTCTTCCATCTCTACTGGAATTCGATCCTGATATGATCTTCGTAAGTGCTGGTTTCGATGCACATCGCAAAGATACCATGAACTTCGGCTATGTTGGTATGTTAGAAGAAGACTACGAATGGATCACCGAACAACTCGTCAAAGTCGCTAACACTTGCTGCAACGGTAGAATTGTTTCTGCGTTGGAAGGAGGTTACAAAATCCACGGCGGTATCATTTCGCCATTTGCTCGCAGTGTTGCAAGCCACGTCCGAGCGCTTGTAGATGGTGGAAGCAGTCGTGAGTTGTACGATAAAGATGAAGTAGAATGGGAGAGCCAATATGAGAAACATATGATTGAAGAAAAAGAAAAAAAGAGACAGATGAAGCAAGCTCGTGCTTCATCCGCTGCTAGGGAATTGCGTCAAAGTTTTCTCTTGAGCACACAGCAAAAAAAAGTCGTAACAGTTGGCGAGCAGAGCCACGAAGATGCATTACTACGAGAAGAATTGCCTCAAAATGATGTCGGTATTGTCGATGAGCCTACTCGGAAGAGAGCTCGAAAACCTGTTGACTACAAACAGCTTCTGGAAGAGATGCAGACAAATTCTTCTTCGAAATAGGGTTTGATATCTAGAAACGAAGTGAATGTCATACTTATACATGAAATTATCGCAAGCGACTAGCAACTCAAATAAAAATGATATGTTAGTTTAACTCAAGGAAAATATTATCTAGAATACCACCTGAAACAAGACCAGTATTCTTCGCTAATGCAGCCCCAGCCTGCATGTATGGGTGGGCGAAGTATGCTCCGATTGATCCTACAGCGATCAAAACAAACGGTGCTCGAATCAACTCCTTATAATAATCCTTGGGCAATATTTGCCTCCCCTCGATAATGGCTCGGAATGGGATGATTGAAGTTCTTTCCTTAATCTTGAGAAATTTTTCTCCATGCTCTGCTTCCAAGCGACGATCTCCATTCCAGCACGCAAAAGCGTGATGCCCCACGAGTAACGCCATTGTCAAGGCAGTAAAACTAGTACCTACCATAGCGAGATGTGCTGCACTCCACATCGCCTGGCCGACATATTGTGGGTGCCGAGTGATCCTAATGATACCAGTCTCCCAAAGGTGTATTTTAGGCTTTTCAACTGCTGCTACTTCCTTCAAATTGTAAACTGAAGGGTAAAGGAACAAGAAGGAGGCGAAATTAATTATCCAGGCAAGCCCATGCACCCAACCAATTTGCGATATGTCATAAAACTGAATACCATCGTGTGCATGTGAAATGAAGTAAACAATCCATGAATATGCCAGGCACAATGATGGAAAGGCAAATATCACCCTCCATGTTCTAGCTCCGACAATTTTTTCTCCTAATGGCCGAAGCGACGCCAAGCCAGAATGCACAATCGGGAAGATGACTCCAAATGCCAAAGTAACCAAATGAGGATTGCCCTGCGCCACATCGTTTTCAAGGAAAGCTACAAAGTCGTCGCCATAACCAGTAGGAGGATATATCCACAAGACAGCCACGGCAGTCAGGATAGTCCCTACAGCCGCAAAGAAAGTGAGCCAACCCGATTCGCCAAGAGCTCCCCATTTCTCATCGGCCCAGTCGTACATTCCGCTATCTTCACCGAGCATGAGGTCATTTTGGCGGTCCGATTGTTGAGACTTTACGAGGAGAGATATTGGTGAAGGAGGGCTCTCTCCTCCTCCAGATGGTGGCAGCGATGTTGATTGCAACTGAGTGCTCTTGAGCTGCCGGGTTACAAGTGTTGTTGTAGAAGGGCTTGCCATTCGAAAGCCTCTAGCTGCTGGTAGTAGCAGAGTCCCCAGACAATAACAGAGCCGCAGGAGGTACATGATGATAGATTATTCTTCTTATCGCAATCAAGAGCTTTGACATCATCATGGATCAGGGGTTTATTTTAGTTCGTGCGTTCGGCGTTTGGCTGATAGTGGCATTCCTCGCGGGTATTGTACTCGCTGAGGTAGGAAGTACCTTAAGGAGGTATTAACGGCTTTTTAGGCGGGTCGTTTGTTAGGACAAAAAAGCTCAATAGGAGGGCCCTTACTTTTATTGGGGCGCGCGTGCGTGTCAGTTCGATCGCAGGAGCACACTTCTCCATGGTGAAAAAGAAGGGGCTACTACTTACACCAACTATCAACTATCAACACTCTTACCATATCTTCACATTGTGGATATAATATTTACTCTAATAACTACTTTTGTTCACATTGTGGACCTGACTAATACTTCTTGCTGTTCAAACCAATATACATAGTCAACAATGGGATTGGAATCGTCAGCAAGTATCCACCGATCATCATCGATAATGATGATCGTGCTGCACATGATCTTCATCCTCCTGAATCCAAGCCATGGTTTCAACTTGCCATCCAAGTTGCACTCCGCTTCAACAGCAAAACTACGATTACATCCTTTTTCTACATCCCGATCTACTACTTGCCTTCATATTACTTCTGAAGAGCTCGCTGACACAAACTGGGACCTCGCTGTAATCGGAGCTGGCCCTGTGGGCGTATCTGCTGCCCTTTTAGCGGCACGAGCTCCTTACAACAAGAAGGTTGTTCTCATCGATGCTCCTAGAGCTAGCGGTGCTCTCATGAACGAAGCAACGGGCGAAGATTTGAGTATTGGTGGCCCTACAGGACTTTTTAGCAAAGCGTTGCGAGATACTGGGAAGAGGATAAGTGTCAGTTCGCTCAAGGGCATGGGCTTGAGAGATGATAGTGTGTGGAATGAAATTGTGACATCATGTCTTGAGCTTGCATCATCCAATGCGCGTGACACTGTTCGCCAGCTTGAATATGCAGGTATCACTTATGTCAAAGGAAATGCTGCGTTTGCAGACTCAGGTGGATCAAAATCTCTATTCGTTACGGCAGAGGACAATTCGATATCCACAATTCAAGCATCAAAAATATTGATTGCAACAGGATCAACTCCGTTCCGACCAGGTGGCATCCCTTTTGACGGTAAAAGAGTGTTTGATAGTGACTCTATCAACACCTTGTCTTATTTACCCAAGAGTGTTGCAATTGTAGGTAGCGGCATTATTGCAATAGAATTTGCGAAGATATTCAAGAATCTGGGTGCTGATGTAACCCTCGTCATTCGCGATGACATACCCCGGAATGCATTAATGAAGATAGGCTTGGACAAAGATATTGCTGCAACTCTTGTAGCGGATTTGGTACGAAGTGGAATCAATATTGAACGTGGAGCACAAGTGAAGAAGTTCCACGTGCCTCGCGACAATCCAAAAGCACCGATAGTTTTGGACCTTGAAGCCAAGGGTGGTGGAGTTCGCCCTTCTGGAGCAGCAACAACAGTGAAATGTGATATTTATTTAGCTGCTGTTGGACGAAAACCCAATACTGCTAGTCTCAATCTTCAGGCAGCCGGTATCAAAGCAGATACTTATGGTGGCATAGAAGTCGATTGTGAATTGAAAGCCTCATCTTCAGGAGGGAACGTTTATGCAGCTGGAGATGTCTTAGGACGGCCATTCTTGGCTTCGACAGGAATGGCACAAGGATTTGCAGCTATTCGCAATATGTTTGATGACGAAATGAACCCATCTGCTGCTAATAGTGATACGTGTTCCGTTGGTGATCTGTCTAAGACGGGGGATAGTTTTGACCCAAAGAGTCTAGCTGCAAATCCATTCGCATTTCCGATTGGCGTGTGGAGTTCTCCAGAAGCTGCCTACTACGGTCTGTCGACGCAACAGTGCAAGGAGATGGGTATCGATGCGGCTGAGGGTGTAGCTCTATACGCCGAATGTCTCCGTGGACTTGTCTTCTCACCAAATGGATTACTAAAGCTTGTCTACGATAAATCCAATGGCAAAATCGTCGGAGTCCACATTTGTGGTGACGATGCCTGTGAGCTTATTCACTACGGCATGGAGCTTGTAAAGGCAGAACGCACCATTGATGACATTTTGAAGAATCTATATTCTGCAGTTACATTTCATGAAATGTATCGGATTGCAGCTATGGCTGCCGTGGATGGAGCCGGCGCAAGGAAAAGACGCGCGGCTGTGGGAAAAGCTCTTGCTGCAAGGAATCGCGGCACCAAGGAGTAAGATGTCTTGTTTCATTCTAGCTTTAACAACAGCAACATGTCTCATATTTCCAAATAAAACTGGCCACTACTTTCGACTTCTTGACAGCTCATGAATTTAGATCCCAGAATTTCTTCTGTCTTGGACGTGAGCCCTGTCGATAGAAAAAGCCAGTAGCATCGTCCTTGTAGAATACTTCCCCATTTTCATATCGTCTATCGCCGTATGATTTATCTTCCTTATATTTTCCAACTGGAAGCTCGCTCTCTTCATACGGTTCATCATAATAAGGATCATATTCGACACCATATTTCGACTCAAATTCTGAAATTTGCTCATCAGTCATACCATAATCATCATCGTCGCCATCGCCATCCTCACGATCGATCACTGAAACACGCGATTTACGCCATTTGTTGTCCCTCCCCCCTTCCGAAGCTGTTGTTTCGCCTTCCCCTCGGTACTTCCTGCCATAAACGCTAGGCCAGCTTGAAGTTTCCTCTCGTCTCACATCCAGCTCTGAAAGGGTTGGATCTTCTGCTAGACGGCGTTCTCGAGCCTCAAGTCTCCTCTGTTCGAATGCAACTTCCTCGAGGAGATAACGGTTATAAGCTTTCCCCAAACTGTAGAATAGACCGATGGAGAAGAAGGCGACGGTAAAGAAGTTGTCGTCTACATCTATAATGATACCATTATTTATGGCTGTGGAGGACTTTTGTTCCAATTTTTTATGACGCCTTGTATGATCCACAGATGAATTCCGTCTTAGACTGTTAGTGTTCAGTAAATCGAAAGATTGTGATGAGGAGCTGACTACACGTTGCGTCAGTCTAGGCATAGTGAATGCATGATGGCATTCACCTAGCAACACCAAAGCTGTTACATAGAAGATCTCGCGACTACAGTAGCGACTCATTGGAAATCAATGAACATCACGCTGAAGCGGAAACTCATGGGGTGTGGGTGATTGATGGTTGATGGTTGATGGGGTGTGGGTGATGGGTGATGGCGGACGAAGGCGCGGAGGGAGGCGGGGGAGAGGGGACAGGCGGGCGAAAACGGGAAAGGACGACAACCGGAAACAACCGGTACCCAACAACCAGCCCCAAAGGGAAGCCAGTCACAAGCAGTCACTCTTTCTCTTGTTTGTGTGGGTCTCGAGGATGGGGGCTGCTTCGATGACTGTCGGATCTGATCACGAGAGAGTGGGGGTGTTTGTGGTGGGAGAACCTGAAATGCCACCACAATCATTAATAATTATGTGCTGCAACATGAGCGAGGTAGACAATCAAGGACGCTGTTCCCAACATCCCTTTGTCCAAATCAGGCGGCGTAGCCGCCAAGGCGAATGGAAAGCTTTGCTTGATTCTTGCCCATTGTGTGCTATCGACCGCGTGCATACACATGACTGCAGTAGCAGCAGTAGCAGCAGTGTCATTAGCAACTCTATGAGCGAGAAGGAAGAGCGCTCATCTGTGGCATTAATCCAAGCTGATAATGGCGTCCACACCAGGCGCACGTCGAAAGTGAAATTTGCATCAGAGGATGAATCTGTAGAAAGAAACCCATATGTGGTCACCTCATTACCTGCATCCCTGCTAGACAACTCGATTTCGGAACATGGCAGCGGCCAGAGCGTTGCTTCCAACACTGGTAGCATTGCATCAACCCGTTCTGCTTTGAAACAATCCAAGTACAAGGTTTGTCAAAAGAAGATGCAGCAACATCTCAATGAGACAGAGAATGTGACTACTATGAGCATGGACCTGGATATCGATGAAGATAGTGATGATGGTGATGAGGAAGAACCGATGCAACAAACGTCTACATCGGTCAATCAGCCAACACAGCCTCAGCCAGCCGAAGAAGAACTGATGTACCACCGAGAGCCTAGGAGGAAAAACCACGGAGAGAGCCGAAATAGAGAAAACAGGCACAAGGTAAAGAAGCGAAGTAAACGACAGATTAGATCTTCCTTGGTCCAAGTCACTCCAGACACGATCCGTCCTGATCCCGAAGAGTTCCCTTGTGGCGAGAGCCTGGGAAGTTATCACCAAGAGATGCCTCGATCTCTTCCGTCACCATCGTATAGCTCTGGACCTTACACCAACGTGGTTTTTTGCCCGCCTACCAACTTTGACGATGAAGTCTCGGCCATATCTTTCATGGACAGTGTTAAATACCAGCCAGTTCAATATAGTCACAGAAGCAGGCAGCTGCAGGACCCCATTGCCGAAGACTTAGAGAACTTCCCAGAAACAAACGATTGCATCAACACTAACAACTACGATTCCAAAGGTCGTTGCACGAATCACCCACAAATCCGTCTCAGAAAGAAGAAGTTATTTGGACGTGGCTGGAAGGTCCTCATGAACGCGTGTCCTGATTGTTGCGTAGATGAACTTCGCCGTTTCAAGAGCGAAGAGGTTTGCAAGCGAAGGCAGTTCCAATCATCCAGTCTCGAGCACCAAGGGGGCGGAAGCATTCGCAGTGCTCCTTTACCACTAAAGGACAATTCCATCAAGAGCATTAGTGACGAAACCGCATCTCTGACCGCATCCAACAGTTCAAGCAGCAGTGATAGGTCCGCCAAGAATTCAAGACAGGAACGCGTCGACATGCATCAAACTGTCCCTGCTGCAGATGATACGGAGAAGGAAGTCATCTTTGTGAGGCAAATGCAATGGGCAGATGTTAGGGGCCTCACGGGCTTGTACACTGGTGAAGTAGATTCTGGGTTCACTCCACACGGAACTGGATCAATGGAGTACAACGATGGTACGGTGGCAGAGGGCGAATGGAGACGTGGAGAACACCGTCCCAAGCGCCGTTCACGGAGCAGCTCCCGTTCTCGATCAACAAGATCACGAAGCCAGTCCAAAACTCGAACTACTACTACTTCTACTACTAGTAATGGTAGGTCCCGCAGTTCTAGTAGATCATCTTCAGTGACTAGGACACGCTCGCGCTCAATGAGTATACAGCCCGTAGCTCGTTACTGAGGAATCTAATAAGTCTCTAGAGAAAGTAAGGTAATACATTATTCGCATTAGATCAAGTTAGCCTGTTTCCAAAAGTAAAATGAATAATTTTATTGAATAACTTGCTTCGTACTTCACCTCTACAGTTTAGGAATCAGTACATGCTGATCAGTGTGTCTTTGTACTCGAGAATGCATATTTTTTTTTGGCGCACATGTGCAGGGAGCGAGAGCGGGAATAGAAAACCGTTTCTTTTTGCGGCTGCTATCTAGCGAAATCCCAATACAATTGAAGCTCCGACACTACAATAGACTACAATCAAGCCATGGACCCCAGCATTAGTAGTATGATGAACGACTCTCCCAAAGGAAGAATAGTGAAGACGCCGACACCCTCGCCAACAAACAATCCTTCCTCCAAGAGCAACCGCAAGAGGAACCTCCTTGGGACATCGTTATCTGTCCCCGAGGAGTTGTGCTCTGGGGAGGCGATGGATGTGTCAAGTAAAAAAATAGGACATCACCATGAAGAGAGCGATACCGATATTGGAACTGACACAGGGGAAGTGTTTGACTCTGATTGCGAGGGCGACGTGGGTGGGGAGAATAAGTCATCTCCTGCTGAGATGATTTCCACTAAGGTGAGGAGGCTAGAACTCTCGGGAGCGAGGGGACATATGGACGTGAAGAAGTCGCTATTTTCACCCGGTGGACGTCGCTACTGTCCCGCTTCAAGATCGCGATGCCCCACTAAGACAATAAGGGCCCCTTCATCACCTCCTCAGACAGCGCATAGGGTGGCACTAGTGCTACCTCCTACAACAACGAAGAAGAGAATTGGAGGACTTGGGGGAATTTATTGCGAGACTGATGAATATAAGAGAGAGAGCAGCGATGATATCAGCCCTCGTGATGCATACGACTTTCCCTTTTTTGCCGACTCTTCAATGTCAATTAGCGAGGAGAAGAAGCCTAGTAGGCTCATGAAATCACCTCCCCGAAGACATTTCCACCAGCGTGCAAACAGCTTCCTCCAAATGTTCAGTCAGGAGAGCGTGATGGAATCAGAAGGGGTTGATGAAGATGATGATTTTCTTCACAGACCAAGCAGACCCACGAAAGATGAAGAATACAGCATCACATCTCCCAAGCGCACCATTCGCAATCGGATGGCACCACTTAGAGGAGATTTACCACCTGTGGCACCTATGCGGTCCTCACCTTTCTCACGTTTTGCGGCAGACTTTGAAGTTGTCGGTACACTTGGAAATGGAGCTTTTGGGTGCGTTTACAAGGTACGCAACCGAATGGATCTTCGGCTGTACGCCATCAAAGCTGCCAAACGTGAAGCCCGTGGGAAGTCAGACAGAGACCGTATGCTCCAGGAAGTTTACGCGCTTGCAGCATTGAGTGACCAGACTAGTGCCGGAGCTATGCATATTGTGCGATACCATCAAGCATGGATGGAGGGCAATCGTTTGTATATTCAAACTGAACTATGCCAAAGTACGCTGATGGATGAGGTCTCGGAGGGTGTTATGAATGAGAAGAGGCTCTACAAGCTTCTTCGAGAAATTCTCCTCGCCCTGGACTGTGTGCACCAAAGTGGCATGATCCACCTTGATATCAAACCTGAAAACATATTCATCAAGAACGATCAGTATAAACTTGGAGATTTTGGACTTGTTAGTAAGATCGAAAACCACAGTGATGTTGAGGAAGGAGACAGTCGCTATATGTCAATGGAATTGTTGTCAGGAGACCTTGAAGACTTGACAAAGAGTGATATATTCTCCCTTGGTGCCACGTTATACGAAATATGTCTCGGTAGAGGTCTCCCAGAGAACGGTCAAGAGTGGCAAGACATACGCCAGGGAGTACTACTCCCAATGCGAAACACCTCATTCGATTTTCAGATGATTGTTCAGACAATGATGTCTCCCGACAAAGGGGATAGACCGACAGCATCAGAGCTACTCAAGAGGAGACAATTGCTGAGCGAAGAGCAGCGTCAACTCATTGTTGAAAGGAACAAAGCCGAGGCTGCAAATATGGCTCTCAATGCTCAGATGAAACTTATGAAGGCATCACCAAGAAAAGCTCTGGCAAGAAGCAACACTATCTGCTGAGAAGGAGAAACGAAGTCGGCGAAGACGATCGCAATGAATTGAAGAGGAATGGCTTGTCTTAAGTACCATTCCCCCCGTCTGTTAGATATTGTTAAGCCCATCGAAGGCAATACTTAACTTGTGATACTAAATATACATTTATAGAATTGAATCGACCTAGCACTAGTCAAAAGCACTTACGCATATACACCAACTCGTTTTTTATATGCTTGCTGAATGAAGCGCATTTGTTCCGTGGTAGACAAGACATTAATGAGGAAATCTTTAAGAATGTAATCTTAGCCCGAGCCTCATTGTTAATGATTGTAGAATGACGCTGGTAAGTACTACTATTGACAGTAGGAACTCCTCTAGAGAGAGAGTCTCGAAAGAACACGGAACGCGCACCTCCCTCTCTCAATATGTTGGGGTAGGTGCAAAACCGGAATTTTGAAGAAGCGAAAGATAATAACCAAGGCGTCAACAACAAAATCAACCATGGGAAGTGCAATCTCTTCAGCAGTGTCGTTATCGGTGACATATTGCGCATGCTCCTCTGCCTCTTCTATTTGTAATGCATGCCTTGGCTCAACATCGGCACATACAACAGGCCGCAGACGCTCAGTTCTGTTGCTCATTCTTGCTGTCGTGTTATCTCTTGCCTTCCAATACTCGCTTGCACCGGCAATATTGGAGAAAGGAGAGGAAAAATGGAGCATAATAGGTTCGACTATCGGGAAGCGCATATTTAATAGTTGGATTAGCGGGTGCGAATCTTACACTGAAGATCAAATTGGTCAATGTGCTGCGAATGCAGGAGTCTATCGACCGACCTTTCTATCTTTTGCCTTTTTTGTTATTGCTGCAGTGACTTCTTCTATCCGACCTGATGTTAATCGACATGCGTGGCCTGCGAAATTCACGATATATCTCGTATTGGTATTTCTGTCCATCCTAACGTCGAATAGTCCGTGGTTCTCTGGTGTATTCTTGCACATCTCTCGAATAGGTGCGACGGTATTTATCGTGATACAACAAATTATTCTTATTGATCTGGCTTACAACTGGAACGAAAACTGGGTGGGCAGAGCAGATGCATGCGATCGATTAGAGTGGGGTAGTGGAGCATTTTGGCTCCGTGCTACGATTGGTGCTTGTTGCTTATTCTACATTTTGGCAATGGTAGGTATTGGGTTGATGTACCATTATTTCAATGGTTGTGGCTCAAATATCATAATCGTCACTATGACTTTACTGGGTATCATCGCAGTCACTGCATTACAATTAGCGGGCACTGAGGGAAGTTTATTGACGTCGAGTGTAATTTCTGCCTACGCCGTCTATCTTGCCTATTCTGCTGTGTCAAAGAACCCGAGTTCGTCATGCAATCCACAATTGTTTGAGCCTAGCAATCCTTACGACATGAGTATGGGCTTGGTTTTGACTGCCTTCTCTTTGGCATGGACAGGCTGGAGCTATACAGCTAACGATCGTTTGAGTGGAGATGGAGCGAAGCAGGCGCGATCGTTGGGCTCAAATGGAAGGTCATTTCGCCGCGGACAAGATCCACTACTGGATTTGAACGATCCATTTTTACAATACAATGACGAAAACCAGCCGCCGTCTGGTTTGGCATTAGAAAGCTTAGAGGAGGATGACGACATTCTTTATTCTCATTCATCTGAGGTATGGAAACTGAACGCGATCTTGGCCCTTGTCAGTTGCTGGGTTGCAATGTCTTTGACGACATGGGGATCTATTTCAGGGATTGTTGATGAAGAAGGTACACATTCTGCTGCCAATCCAACCATTGGGAGACTCAACATGATCATGATTGCCATCAGTCAGTGGGTAGCTTTGCTTCTGTACACTTGGACACTCGTCGCACCACGACTTTTTCCTGATAGAGATTTCTCCTGAGAATAAGAAGAGTTGAGTTTCAGTCAATTAATGTTGTAAGCATATCATGTAAACAATAGCGAGATGCCTAGCTGGACCGAGAGGGCACTACTTACTAAATGAATCATTACATCCGTGGTAGCGTAGGCAAAGCTGCGAAGTTGAAAATTGTCCCAAGTCAGCTATACTTATAATTAAAAACATCGTAAATACCAAAGAATACCAAAGGACACATAAAGAAAATTAATAAATGTTATTTCGCACACCGTTACATCTATCAGTTTAGCGAAAAAACACGCTGAGATAGCCCATTTAGCTCAGTTGGTTAGAGCACATCATTAGTAATGATGAGGTCGGTGGTTCGAATCCGCCAATGGGCTATGTTGTTTTTTGTTTTTTTCGTCGGGATATGCTGTTCATGTCCACCTACCACTAGATACAACTTTTGCTTTGTATGCAACATACTTATTACGCAATAACAGGAAGCTTGGTTCAACTTTTGATATTTCTAAGCGGAAAGTAGCGCGAGGAGCCCAGATGAAGATGGCTTTCAATCATAATCAAGAAGTACCTACCTACTACTTATTGAATTACAAAAAATAACACCAACGCTGAAGGTAGTAAAAAAGGAAGCAAGAAGCTGACTGCTTAGGTCCAAGTGTAAGAAACAGCTGAGCGCAGCGAAGGCTGTTCAACTTAACAACAATGCTATACTATCCTCTAGACAAACATGATCTCTTTCTTTGCAGGGCAACATTACGAACAAAGATATCAGTATTACATAATTCTTTTCCATCGTAAGTAGGTAGGTACTGTAATCCAAGACTTCCCCTCGACTTTCCTTACAAATACTTACGTCTTGTACATTCAAAGAGGAGGTTTTCTCTCTCTTGCTGAGAGATAAAAGAGAGAGAGTTGCCTTGATTTCTTTGTTCGGTGCCTATTGATTGAGTCCCAACTAAAAGTCCAAACACACTGACTCATCGCACGTCACGCTCGCTCTTGCGAGATGAGATTCGTTCGCATCCCATGGCTTCATATTATTATTTTGTTCTATTAAGTACTTCATCATAATGATCCACCGTTTTATTGTTACCGCCGTCCTGGCCATTAGCGCCAATGGGTTCACCATGCCTTCATCCTCCGCGTCGAAGTCAATTCGTTTGGCTGCTTTGGAAAAAGATGCCTTCGAATCATCTATCGAAACATTTGATCCTCTCAATTTGGCGGAAGAGAACTCTCTATCTACACACAACAACCGTGCGGCTTTTATCGCTGTGGCTGCTGCGTTTATGACTCCTCTCTCAGCCAACGCGGCTGGCCCTGATTGGGGTGTATTTGAAGGGCGCACAGGAAGTTTGCTTCACCCAATTGCTATGTTTTCTATGGCAGCTATGTCCGTATCCACAGGTCTCCTCGGATTCCAATGGCGTCGCCAGCGCACTCTCGGTGATGAGATATCAAGCTTGAAGAAGACTCTTCCTGATTTGGCTGGTGCATCTTCTATCGCCGAAGCATTACAAAATGCTGAGAGCGCAGAAACAGTGGATTCTGCTTATATTGCAAAACTCAGAGCTGCGATGCCGATTGAAAGTCAAATTAATGAATTGCAAAAAGAGCGCAAAGATTTAGCAAGTGCAGGGCCCAGGGACAAGCACTTCAGCCAAGGAGCGATGTTAGCTTTCATTGGAACTGCATTTGCCATTGAGGTATGACAATCTTTCTGTCGTTATTTATTTTGTAATTATTTCATGTTTTTTTTACTAACCATCTCTTACTAATACAGGGCCCACTCAATACATACGCTCGCGCCGGTAAACTTTTTCCCGGACCTCATTTATATGCTGGAGCTGGCCTTGTCGTCCTTTGGGCACTCGCTGCTTCTATGGTTCCTGCTATGCAAAAAGGCAATGATACAGCAAGAGCTGTCCACATCGGTGCCAACTTAGCTGGGATTGGCCTGTTTGCTTGGCAAGTAACATCTGGAATCCCTATTCTGCTTAAGGTTGTTGAATTGACGAAGTGGCCTTAGATTCACTGAGTACTAGAACAATATTTTGAGACGTGGCGATTCAGCAGCTATGCACTAAAATTATTACAAGACACTAATGATTAGAAATCAATGTTGTAGCCTGATAACATCAGAGTTTAGCATTATCATTAGGTTAAATCTTGGTGCCAGACCAGGGTTGTTGACACAAAACACACTGACTCTTCCCAGAGCTTTGAAACCACTTATACAAACAGGACGTGTGGAAGCGGTTATTGCACGTCTTGCACTCCAGATTGGGCATGGCATGAGTTTTGATGCATAGAACGGAATAGCACACAGGGCATGGCTCCACTCCATCAAACTCTTTATCAACGTTTTGTTTCCACAACAATAAAGCTTCAAGAACAGTGCCATCCTGATTGTTCAGCATGAGCATGATCTGCAGGGCCCATCTCCTCCAACGACTTGATGGAATGCCCAATGTCTTCTGACAATCAACTTCGACGTTTCTCAAGGGGAACGTGGGCGGTATTTTGATCATTACACTTAGTTGGCACTGTAGAGAATTAGCGTGCAACACCATTAGATAGGATTCACATCAATGGAAATAAGAGGGTAACAAATTCAGCTACTCACCTCGTCTTGTTGATAGGTAGCAACAACCTCACGACTAGCGCAGCTTCCATTAACAGTCATTTCGTCGAAACATGTTGCCTTTTTGATACGATCTAATTCACGCTGCAACGTTGCAGGAGCAACTCTCTTCTCAACAAAAGCGCTAAACTTTTGTTGCAAATACTTAGGACAATCGTCATTAAACCATGTCTTGACTAACGTGGGAAGAGCCTCAACTGTACGGAACAACACAATCAAAGCAATATCACTAGCGTCAAAATCAGTGCCGGCATTCAATTCAACGCACGCAAAAATATCTTCCTTGTCACCCTCACCCAGATCTGTTTCAGACAAAGCGATTTCCATGATGAATCCTAAAGAATTGGATTGTTTGATGAAGGCACCTACTGAAGACCTGTTTCTCATGTCAGCTGATCCTGCCGTATCCATAATGTTGAGACAAGTAATCCATGCCAGCAGATATCCTACCAGTAAATCCTTGTCTTCATGTTCTAACGATGAAGCTCCTTCGCCCATAGATTTCAGAAGAGACATCAGTGTCGCAGGCAGCCACGAAGACGTAGCCCGAATGTCCGCTTCCAGTTCGACAGCTTCCTCTTCATCCATTCCATTTTTCCACTCTTCAAATTGTTGCTGAATTAATGAATCATCTGACTCAAGAGAATCTTTATCAGTGTCGGTAGCAAAAACATCCAGAATTTGAAATGCACACCATCGTTTCTGGGGGAAAAACAGGCAATCTACTAGCTCTTTCGACCATGACTTAGCTGCTTGCGAAAACATGCGACGAAACCTCCCGCTTTTCGTTCGTAGTAGAGACGAGAAGGCATCAGTCCATTCACTTGAGAACGAGTTACGGTCATAAACAAAGCACTGTGTCAACTGAGACAGCACTTCTTTCTCGTCTTCACTTTCAACAAGCACGGGATCTGTGAATCTGCTGGATGCCATTTCCACCGAGGCAGCAGCATTCAATATGTAAATAGAATTGCAAGCAGAATCACTGTTTTGCAATAATATGTCACTCAATAAGCGAATTGCTGCCAACGTGCGTCGGTAAGTTTCTTCGTCTGCCACCGCTTGAAGTGCCACGGTCAACCACATGGTAACACTTGCGTGGAATTGTTGCATTGGGCCTAACTTTTGGGCCGCAACCCAGCCAGGGTTTTCGTACAGATCAAGGATTTTGTTAATAGACCCAGAAGGATCAAGCTTAAGCACAGTCACATTTTTCCATGAAGGAATGGTGTGAAGTCCATAACCCATTGAAAGCGAGAGGGAGCGCAATAAAGGAATGCACCCATCGAGAGATAGATCGTTAGCAGGAGCTGTCATTTTATCGCAGAGGAGACTCTCGATTGAAGACACCGTTTTGAATATTTCGTACTTGACGCTACCAACACCCAATGCAGCAAAACCGCACTGAGATATTATGATATTGATGCACTCGGCAGCTATCTCATTGGTAATGATATCGTTTGGATGCAGCAGCTTATTCACTATGCAACGCCCAAGCCGATCTCTTGCTCCCGTCATCGAGTCATCGACGGATACCGACGTATCCAGTATCTCGTTGCTTTGAGGGTTAGATAATCGCTTGAGTTTCTTCGCGACAGTTTGTTTCTCCGCATTTGATCCACCTACCCTGATCGTGAAGTATAAGTCTGGAAAATCATCAAAATGGACTTTTACCACGGTTGCCTTCACTCTTTCTTCTCCTTCTGCCTTTTCATACCACAGTGTGTCCCCTTCTTTCACAGATATAGGATTAACATAGTCATCGTTGTCATGCGATCCTTTCGTGCTTCGACCCGAATCAAACAAGAGAGACATTAGAAATGTTAGAGCAGTAAGTGTCCGATTGAAAATCTCCTCGTCGTTAGAAATTTCGTTGTTTGCAAACGAAGAAAGCAAACCAATACTATAGACACAACAACCTTCGAGGAGCGACTCCGACAAATTATGGCGACCAACGATGTCAGCAAGTTGTTGATTACGAATGGTGCGGCTTTCAAATGATTTTGTTAGAGCACCGCTGGACTCTGAAATACACCGTAAGATATGCACAAATAACTTCTCATCTTGATTTTTGAACAAAAGATCCCGGCGGTCCTTTCCGTCAACTAAATAAAGTAGATACATCAGACAAAGGAACAAAAATTCCGACTGATGTCCAGAGTCCCACAGCCACCTGATATTCAAACCGACGCTGTCGAGACTTTTTGACTGAGAAATGTCAAAAAACCTTTTTGCACGTGCCGCCCATGCCTCACAAATGAGTTCTAAGACAGCATGATCTGTAGGCGGTTGACTTCTAACTTCGCCGCAAAGACTTGAAGATGCACGCACAATGAAATCATCTTTCAAGTGACTTGAGGTCATCAGCAGGTTCGTCGCCGTTTCACTCCAAATTTTACCACCTTGATGCCACGATTCGAGCAATAGTTTTACTACTTCGTCATCCGAAACAGAACTTGAGGCTGGGATAATTTTCAGAGCGAGAAGTGTCTGAAGCAGAACGTTGGCTCCTGAATTATCCTCATGCATCAGTGTTCTCTCGATATCAACGTTGGCACTGCTCTTACAGCACAAAATAATCCACTGTTTCACAACAGAAGCAGATACAAGAAATCCTAATGAATGGCTTGAGATACCAACACAAGTTCTCAAGAAAAGTGACAAATCCCCCTTCCTCCGAGCGAATGCTTCATCATCGTCGTCGTCATCATCATTGTGGTCTCGCAGTATGTCATGTGAGCGCCGAAAGGAGTTGACGAATTCATTGGCAGCATCAGCAGCAAATGTGTCGAGAACCTTGCACTTCACGAAGTTGTCGTTATCGCAATTTAAACAGGTCTCCCTTTCGTACTGAATCATTACTAACAAGCCATCTGCAATTGTTGTGTAGTCACAATACGCCTTTATTAGCTCACGAAGCACAGATTCCCAGATCTCAGTCTGTCTGGAGACGGAAGTCATTGAATATAGGCACAATTTGAGTATTTTGAAGTCGACACCAACAGACGAGCGTTGTGAAGTTGATCCGTGGATCAAAATCCATCTCAATAAATCGTTCAGAATGAAGTTTTCCACTGAAACAGTTGATGTTGTAGATTCACCCATGTTTACTATGGGAAACAGATTATCGACCCCACAGCAACGAATGATGGCTAGTAACAATTCCCCTTCGTCTTTATTGCATGTCTTATCGCTGTAGCCAGTGACATGAGATATAATAGATCGGAAAAGGTTCCTGCATGATGGCAGTAGATGGCTTGAAGAATATGACAATCGTGTACTCGCTAAAAGATCAAGCAAGGATTTGAAACGTCGCACCTTCTGAGGCTGATTCTCCTCAAGAGCAAACATATTTTGCAACCCTTCCCCTTCCCACAACCACTGTATTTGATTGATTCCCCTTTCCTTCATATCAGCGTTAGATGACGCCTCATCCAGCTTACGTAAGTCTCGTGATAATGTTGCGGATAGGTCATCAAGTGCGGCTACTGCCACTCCAATGACATTGGGCAATCCAGACAAATAACACGAGAGAGTCTCCATTAAAAGCTTTCCGCATTTTGTCCATGATTGAGGCGAGAATAGTGGGTACGAGTCCTTTGATTGACGAAGCAGAAAAAATGTGACGCACTCTACCACTGCAGATACGATCGATGCTTTGTCAATCACACTTGTAGCTTCATTTCGACCTTCCCACAAACTTTCTACCACCACAAGAGGTGCGGGTGCATCTACATCTTCATTCTCTTGACGAGGTAAGGAGGCAACAAGAGGTAGAATCATAGGACACCATGCCGATGCAGGGGCACCATAACACGCTCTTCGTAGAGATTTGTTAAGTGATTTTGCGAATGCAACACAATCCAGCTTCTCCCATTTGAACTTGAAATGTTCAGCACGAAATGCTGCGAAGTAAGTCAAAATCATTTCTAGTAACGGTGAGAAATTGGAAGATTCCTTTTCAGAAGATAGTAGATTGGGTATCAAAGGAGCCATCTCCAAATTATTAGCTGACTCAGGTAGAATTAGGGATGGCGCAAACTGACATAGTTTCCCAACGAGATTATACGCCTCTCTTCGAAACGATCCTCGGGAGCTTTGCAGTATCCTAGTGATGGAAGATGAGTCTGGGAAACACACCACGTCGACGTATGTCTGCTCATTAGTTGCTGTATTCTCAGGATGACATTGCACCAACCAGCCCAAGCCAGACAACACTGACAATATCGTGCGTTCATAGCACTCTTCCATTTCTTCTTTCTCTGATTCATTCACGTCTTGTACATTCTCTGTTTTGTTATTCTTTTTGTTCTTTCCAGAGACGCTCTTATTGCTTACTCCCGATGATGTGGATGAGATAGATGTAGGGTTGATTACGTCTTGAAGAGAAGACGCACGTTTGCAGGTTAGGATGGCTTTTGAATACTTACAGGTAGCTTCTGTGATGACTTTTGTAGCTGCTTCAGTTTCATCGGCAGCAACCTCTGTAATAAATGCCGCCGCATTTCTCGCAACATCAGCGGCAGGATCTCCTCGGGCAGCAATCCAAGCCATGCCTACCGTGGTTGAAGCCGGGCAACGTGTGTCGTCACCGCTCTCCCCTAAGAAAAGTCCCCTCCAAGCTTTGGGTAGATGATCCTTAGCAGCTGTCATTGCTTTGTAAGATCCAGCACGCACGGAGAAATTGTTATCATACCTGTGTGCGACAAAATCAAATGAGATAAAAGATGATTTCAAAGAGTGTTATCCACTGTTCAACTAGATCGCAAAACTCACCCCAATTTAGTCTCGTGCAAGAATACAAGATGACACAACGCAGCGATTTTTTCAGGACGGGGGAAGTCCTCTGCATCACTGCTTGCTGTTTCCTTCGAGATTGGAGGAAAGACACATTGACTCAATTCCTCTAATGCACGCACTTTGGTTGCAGGATCACGTTTTTGCCCAATTTTTCGAAATATGACAATTAGCCGTGCATCCGACCCTGTGTAGATTGGCGACGGTCGAAATTTATGCCTCGATTTTTCATTACGATTATCACCCTCGCTAACCGAGGAGTTTTTCTTCGACTCTGCTTGCCTCCTTGCTAGTGTGGCTGCGGCAGTAGTGCTGGAGAAGTCAGCTTTGGCAAACTCCGAAAACCCAATGAAGCCACCACTCATATTCGACGACACAACGACAGAAGAAGGCCGATGACAATGACGATGAAACAAAGATGATGCTTTAGATTATTGCAAGATGTACTTTGTCGCTGCTTTGCCTATGGTGTTGTAGCTGCCTATTAATTGCTTGAGTGTGGCGCTGGATGGAGGATAGCGATAGTGGCGCGCCATCTGGGCCTCTCCCACTCCCCAGGCAGGAACAACATTGGTACCAAGGCTTTCGATTCTCTTCCACATGCTTCCACTGAACACGGACAGGACATAGATAGCAGTGTATCGTACATTTCATGATTCTCCACCTCTTAGTTTTCTTTTAGATTTTTAGTTGTTCGGCTCTAAGTTGATTTATTGTGTAACTGAGGACCGAACGAACAACGACTACAGCTATCTACACGTTTACATGCCACCTCCTTGCATCGCTTGCATAGCCGCTTGCATCATTTGTGGGTTTATTCCACCCATTCCACCCATCCCTCCCATTCCACCACCACCCATCATTCCCATCATTTGTTCCATCATTCCCATCATGCTTGGGGGTGGTTGAATGTCGAAGTAAACCCTGCCAATCTTGGTTGTGTAACTCTTGATAATGCTAGATTGGTGCATCGTACCCAACTCCACTCCGAAATTGCGTACCAGCCACGTGAAAAGGGGAGCAGTCTTTACATCCTTTTCACAAATTCTCAAAAGCATCGAAGCAAACATGACATGGCTGGGTGCTTTACCGTCGGCCTTGTCCAAATAACTCTTCTTGAGTTCATCTGCGGACCGCGTTTCAATGTCTTTCCAAAAGGAGCAAACCAACTTGGTCGCATCTCTCACATTTTCAACAGCAAGAAGCACAAGCACAGCACGAGTGAGAAGTGCATCCCTCTGCGCCGGAGGGCATTCATGTCCCATTTTAATTTCATCATCAGTGGGGGCTGGTAGAGACTTCAACTTGTCAATAATAGTCGAGATCTTTTCAGCCAAAGCGTAGTGTGTTACAGCATCATACCGCAGTTCCACTTCTAAATCTACTTCCTCCTCGTCGTCATCTTCCCGAGGAGCGGCGGCAACGTCCTCATCAGTTTCGCCTCCAAGAACAGCATCATCACAACTCATGTTCCAACAATGATCAGCGAGAACAGAATGCATTCCCAAGGCACCATGCCGGGTGTCTCCCAAATCGTTGCTCCACTTCAAACCTTTGATTAAAAATTGTTGATGGAGCCTTTGCAATCGCGCTCTCTCGGCCCGGTCCATTTGGGTGTCCGCCTCCAAAGCCACACGATAGGCCGCATCCAATTCAGCAAAGCGATCCACCCATTTTTGAGTACAGACCGTGTGAGTCTCACTCAATACCTGCACCAGCCCCATCATTAGCTGCGAGGAAACACTCACGCGTCCACTCTTGGTCAGTAGTGTAATAGATGACGTGTATGCAACCTCGGTAGCCTGGGCAAAGTTTCCGATCTTCACATTTCGTCGGACTGCCGATTGGGCGAGTTGGAGGGCCTCGTAGGCCACCGCTTCTTCCTTTATGGTTGGGTCTTTGAGGAGTGCATCAAGGCGTACTTGGATGGGATCAGCGTCGCCGGATTTGGCAGCGCGTTGCTTTCGTCGGCGGGCGGCGGCGGCACTCATTGTTTTATGTTTTGTGGGACGGAGGAGGCGAGGGAGGCACGCCAAGAGGCGAAGAGGCACCCCCTTCTCTCCCCCCCTGCCCGCCCTGTGGCTGGCCAGACCGAGATGTTCGCCTGGGCTCGATGTCGACGATGCCATGAACCATAAAGATGAGACTTCAAAAAATTATGATGTTCCATACACGTGCTTTAGACGCACTATCCGCTGCGTAGCTGCCCCTTTGTTCATCTTGGGTGACGGCTGATAGACGACGATGATGAAGCGCATCAGCCGCCGAATTCGTGGCGGTAGCAGAAGTATCTGCGTTTGCAGTCAGCACATCATCCCAGCGATGACATGCTTCTTCCTTCAGAAAAATTGCATAACAATCCTCTTACTTTTCATAAGTCAGTCAGTAGCATTGATAATTCCTTCCAATTCTATACCATTTCTGAATAGACGGATAAAATCATGCAACAACAGAGAGAATGTCGCAGTTTTGCTGAGTAGAATAGATAATTTTAATTCTGAACCTCCACTTGCGGAAGATGCTGCAGATGATGTTGATATAGACTACGCAACAAAAGATTCCAAACATGACAGGGAGAAAGATGATTTCATCGAAGACGAAGCCGATGACTACATTGGCAAATTTATTTCAGATGCGCTAGAAGAGAAAACATCTACCGGGGTAAAGTCGTCAGGAGATGAACCCTTGGCACTGATAGAAACAAAACGTATGATAGAGAAGCAACAACAGCAAATTGATCTCCTTATGAATTTGGTGAAGCAGCAAAACCAGCAACAACTATCGCCATCACAAAGAGGCAGCAGTAGCAGCAGCAGGTCTAGCAGTAAACAGTCAATATTAGGAAATAAATCTCAGTCATTACAACCAAAAGCATCGACGAATGTGGCTCCTCTGAAAGCTAATCTTTTCGTCGATGGAACGTGGCTATACTATTCACTGAATACTAGAAATCCAGATCGATGTCCAATCATTAAAAAGTTTGGCAAAGGATGGCAAAATAATTACAAGGTTGATTGGCTGAAACTACCAAAGTTAATTTGTTCTCAAATGGAAGAGCAGCGATATAGCAGAGTAAGTCAAAGTTGAGTTTGTAAATTTCGTATGCAAATTCAATCGTCGTAGCACTCATCATCATATGATAGACATCATTCACAGGATCAGAGAGACCTATAGAGATAGCTAGAATAATGGTTTTTACATCAGCGAAAAGAGAAACTGATCCCAACAGTATTCGTATGCGAATGTTTAGAGATATGGCTAATGCAAACTACGACGTCCACATGATGGAGACAGTTGGCCAAGGCGAAAAGTGCGTAGACATTCAACTTGCCGTTGAGATGTTACACTATGCTACAGTTCCAAATGCCTATGATGTAGCAATATTGCTAAGTGGTGATAAAGACTTCGTGCCAGCTCTTGTGAGGACTCGGCAGAAAGGAAAACAAATATGCATCAGTAGTATGAGAGCAGGATGCAACAGAGTGTTGTACGAAAGTCCACACATTAGAGACTACGATGTTGTCTGGCTAGAAAATTGTTTGGATGAGCTTATTGTACCAATACCAGAAGAAGAAAGGAGCCGGAGAGACAGAGCGGGTTATGCATCTGTCTTCACAATGATGAGGATATTGCGAGACTTCGTCGAGGCACTGCCTAATAACGAATGGGTCAGTTCGCGTGACATAGGAACGTATCTCAAATCAATTCAGATTGCGGATTCAAATATGTTGGACGAGTTGAAGCAGTCTCATGGAGGCTTGAGAACATTTCTAATGGAACGAGCGTGCAACTTATTTGATGTGCAATTTCCCGACGAGAGAGTTACTCTTGGACCCGGAGACCACAGCTTCTTTGTCAGAGTGAAAGGAGATTCCGACGAAACATTGATCAATGAGTTCAAACGAACACAATTCTTCACCAAAGAAGAGAAGATATTCCTGGAAGAATACAAAAAGGACAAGTACATATCGGATGACTCGTATCAGCACACTGCGATGTCGTTATTGGAAACAAAACACCATCCAAATGTTTATGTTGACGGGGCGCGCGTAGCAGAGACTGATCACACTTCAGATTTACTCGATGGATCCTCTGCCAATGATTTAGACTATTCCCAGCTGACAGTTGTCAGGCTCAAAGAGATATGCCGTGAAAAAGGGCTGCCAGTATCCGGCAAGAAGGGCGATTTAATTCAACGACTGGAAGACGATAGACAGCTTGAGGATGAAATAATTAAGTCACAACAAAAACAAGCTAAAGAAGCTTCGGTGGGCAAAGGTAGCAAGCGAGTTAAGACGCAACCAGAGCATAGCTCAAGATCAGCAGCTCTCGTCAAAGATTCGCCTTCTCTACACGGTAATGTCTACGCAGCATCGCTTCCCCAGTTAGATGCAAGCAGGTATCACAATGCTCGAGCCAAAAAGGACACCGCTGTAGATCCTGCTGTTGAATCTCATCTTGAGGCTCTCGTTAAAGAGTATTTAACTGCGTCTGGTGGAATAGCTGGATCGCGAGACATTGGCAGATATCTCGCTGCCAATAGCGAATCTCGCAGAGGCAAGCGATCAGCTTTGACTGAGTTGAAAGAAACTTACGGCTCTTTGTTAACATTCATTCTGACGAAGCAGGATGCATTTTCTGTGCTTGACAAAAGACCTGGTTATGGTGGCGACGAGGGCTTTCCAATTAAGCTGAATAAATAACACGTCACTGAAAATTGCTAGCGAAGAATACTCATTTGAGCTTATTTAATTAGGTACACAGGCTTCATCTTCCCACTCTAGATGAATTTGGTCTCGAAGAGATTTAGCTTTGGCGGCAGCCCCCGAGAGAGCATTCACCCAATCACACCCATCCACGAAAGTGCTTCCCGCAGCGTCATCAACAGCAAAAAGGAGATTGTATTCATGTGTCTCTGCATCATTTATGGCCAGAGAATCTTTTCTTTCACATTCATGATTTATTAGCATTGACGCCCCCAAAAACCGCGCAGCATCCACCCGGAAGTGAAAAGACATGGTGCCATCGGGTAGGCACGGCTGACAGATTGTTCCTGAGTAGATAAAATATTTCAAGCATTTTCTTCTGTGAATCAGAGGACTGTCTCCAGCACTTTTCAAGCGGATGCTTCTGTCTTCAATCGATAGCCAACCTGAAGGGTGCAATTTGCAATAAACTCGAATGAATCCATTGCGGTTGATCGATTTTCTTTCGTCGTCGTGAAGTAGTGGTTCTGCACCACAAGAGCCACACGAAAGGAGCAGGAATCCCTCTTTAACGATAGCTTTTCGAGCTTCAAAAAAAGCAGTTTGCATCTCATTAGAAGAGTTAGTAGCCCGTCGTCTTTTCTTTCTGTTTCCTTCTGAAACAACAATTTGGTTACTGGGTTCAACATCGTCATCATCACGATTACATACGTCTCCTTCTCCTGTAAGTATCTCATTGGATGACTTTGGTACATCATTATATTGTGCATTATTCTTATGATCATCAATGTTCAGAGAGACCAACCGCCGACCACGAGACAAATATCTTGTCCATGCGTTTTTCTCGAATCTGGAGCAAGGGGGATCTTGCTGTATCGGAATATAGCAACATTCATGTAACACGGACGATCTGTTGCAACGCTCCAAGACTTTGCTTTGACAAAAGGGCAGCGGTAAATGACCATCATCATGCCAGTCATAGTTGGATACTAAATCATCTTCAGGGCGATCGTAATCATGGATATCATCCCCCCCCCCTAAGAACAAATTTGTGGAAGCGCCTATGCTGACATTTTCTGCAATACTTTTTGCTGCGCAAATTCTCTCCAATGTTTGCAAAAGTAGAATGCAGCGACGTGATGTTGAAAAAATACCATTCTCTATTGCTGGCGAAAGCACAGGTGCACGATCCGCTCCAGTCCGCAACAGAGGACAGCTCTCGTTTGTCCAAAGTCGGCCATCTTTGTGAGATGCATCTGATGTGTCATTAGAAAGGAGCTCTAATAAGAGACATGATGTCACAAGCAGAGCGCGGTAAACATCTGCCATATTTTGCAATTTGCTCCAGGCAATCTGAGTGAGATCTTTCCGTGATAGCGAGGATGACATGGATGATGCATGAACTAGAAGATCATAAGCCGAAATGGCATCGATCGCTGTGACTGTTCTAGGCGCAAAGCAAGTGAACTCGTCAAAAGTCACTTTCTTAACAGGTTCCGTTACATTGACATCATCATGCGTTTCATACGAGGTGTCTCTATCGCTTTCCACATTGTCATTATGAAAAGAACCATTTGTGTCGGATGAGAAGCGTGGCGGGTCTATCAGATCCATCGCACGCGCGAAAAGTGCAGATGTGGTACAATCACAACTTTGTTGATACGGCTCCATTGTTTTAAGGCTGGCGTATCGCAGCAACGTTGGCGATCTGACTTTGGCCACCTTACTCAGAGATGATAATAGCGAGTGCTGCTTAGATGCTGGCCGGATAGGCACCGGCCTTGTCAACATGATGGTCGGGGGAGGTGGGAGGAGGTCTTGCCTGGTGGGGGTTGTTCAGGGGAAAGAGGGGAGCCCCTTCACAAGTTACCTTTGAGTGCAAATAGCAATTAAATTAATTTAGCGCAGGCGGATGAGATTCGTCAGAGACCCATGCCAGGAGTCTAGGCATGCATCCAGAACTTGCCTGAATGCTTTCGGCTCGAGAAGGTAAGCCTTCTGGCGCCGAACAACACATTATCCAACACTCAACGATGGCCAAGGTCCGGTCAGCTCGCGCGTATTATCATTAAATCATAATTTCACGGAAGCATTGCTATCAATTACATTCATAGCATAGCACCACCATGTATATTGTAAAGAGAGACGGAAGGCAGCAGAGCTGTCAATTTGATAAGATCCAGAGCCGCATCTCCAAACTATGTTACGGCCTCGACCAAAAGGTGAGATAGGATGCACGTCTGTCTCATGGATGGTGCATGTGAAAAAATGACATGTCGTGTCATGATATCAGATTTTGCAACGACCTAATTATGTTGCCCCCTCCTTCTGTATTATAGTTTGTTAATGAAGCCATAATCTCCCAAAAGGTGATCCAAGGAGTCTATCCAGGTGTCACTACCATTGAGCTCGATGAACTCGCCGCACAAACCGCCGCATCATTTNATCCAAGGAGTCTATCCAGGTGTCACTACCATTGAGCTCGATGAACTCGCCGCACAAACCGCCGCATCATTTGCTACCCAGCACCCCGACTACGCCATCCTTGCCGCCCGTATCGAGGTTTCCAACTTGCACAAAATGACGGAGAAATCATTCTCAAAGGTCATGCACGCCTTCCGCCACTACAAGCACCCCAAAACTGGCGAGACCGCCTCTCTTATCTCAGAAGAAGTTTACAATGTCATCTTGGACAACCAAGACACGCTTGACGGGTACATCATCCATGACAGAGACTTTGAATTCGACTACTTTGGTTTTAAGACCCTCGAAAAATCATACCTCCTCAAAATTGATGGAAAGATCGCCGAGCGTCCCCAGCACATGCTCATGCGTGTTGCCGTCGGCATCCACTTGGATGATATCGACCGTGTGAAGGAAACATATGATCTTCTCTCCCAGCGATACTTCACCCACGCGACACCCACCCTCTTTAATGCAGGTACACCTAACCCACAAATGTCTTCATGCTTCCTTACCTGCATGAAGGCCGATTCTATTGATGGCATCTACGACACCCTCAAGAATTGTGCCATGATTTCAAAGTATGCCGGCGGCATTGGTATGTCTATAAGCAACATTAGAGCAAGCGCCAGTTACATTCGGGGTACCAACGGAACATCTAATGGTATTGTGCCCATGCTTCGTGTATTTAACAACACTGCTCGCTACGTTGACCAGGGAGGTGGAAAGCGTAAGGGAAGCATTGCTGCCTACATTGAGCCATGGCATGCTGACATCTTCGCCTTCCTTGACTTGAGGAAGAACCACGGAAACGAGATGGAACGCGCCCGTGACCTTTTCTATGCCCTTTGGATTCCGGATCTTTTCATGGAGCGTGTCCAATCCAATGGTCATTGGACCTTGATGTGCCCCAATGAGTGCAAGGGACTTGATAACTGCTGGGGCGGTGAATTCAAAGCCCTCTACGAGAAATACGAGCGTGAGGGCAAGGGACGCAAGACCATCAAGGCCCAGCAGCTTTGGTTTGCCATTTTGGACTCTCAGGTAGAGACGGGAACTCCTTACATGCTCTATAAAGACCACTGCAACAGAAAGTCAAACCAGCAAAACCTCGGAACCATCAAGTGCTCCAACTTGTGTACTGAAATTGTTGAGTACACATCACCCGATGAAATTGCTGTGTGCAACTTAGCAAGTATCAGTCTTTCCAAGTTTGTAACTCCGGCTGGAAAATACGGAGAAGAGGGTGACTTCGATTTGGACAAACTCAAGGAAATATCGAAGGTGGTTACAAGGAATTTGAACCGTGTTATTGACAACAATTTTTACCCCGTCGAGGAGGCCAAGAGGTCAAATATGCGTCATCGTCCTATTGGCATTGGTGTGCAGGGGTTGGCAGACGCTTTGCAAATGATGAAGCTTCCTTTTGAGTCTGATGAGGCACGCAGTCTGTAAGTAATTGCAATCAATAGTGATGCTTAAATTTGTCACAAGGGCAGTTTTTTATCACTTAATTTCATCTCTTTCTTTCTCAGGAACAAGGATATTTTCGAAACTATCTACTTTGGCGCTTGCGAGGCAAGTATGGAACTTGCTGAGGCCGATGGGGCCTATGAGACCTTTGAGGGATCTCCTTCAAGCAAAGGAATTCTCCAATTCGATATGTGGGGTGTGGAACCCAGTGGTCGTTGGGACTGGTCGGGATTGAAGGATAAGATTGCCGAACATGGAATGCGCAACTCACTCCTCATGGCTCCCATGCCTACTGCCTCAACTGCTCAGATTTTGGGAAACAACGAAAGCACCGAACCTTTCACTTCAAACATATACAACCGCCGTGTCCTTGCTGGAGAGTTCACTGTTGTGAACAAGCACCTCCTTCGTGATCTTACTTCCTATGGATTGTGGACGGAGAAGGTTCGTAACAAGATTATTGCCGATGGTGGATCTGTTCAAAATGTTGCTGAAATCCCCAAGAGCATACGCAATGTGTACAAAACTGTTTGGGAAATCCCCCAGAGGGCCATTTTGGATATGGCTGCTGACAGAGGTGCCTACATTTGTCAGAGTCAAAGCATGAATGTTCACATCGGTGAACCCAACACGTCAAAACTGACATCTATGCACTTCTATGCTTGGAAGAAGGGACTTAAGACTGGTATGTACTACCTCCGCACTAGACCCAAGGCTGATGCTATCCAGTTCACGGTCAACCAGGAGATGCTTGCAGAAACCAATCAAAACCCAGCTGAGAACTCGTCCCCGCGAAAGAGTCCTACGTCCGTTGCCAGTGGCACCAAGGTTACAGTGCAGTCTAAATTTGCTAGTCTTGCTATGAAGGATGACGAGGATGAATGCGTCGGCTGTGGTGCGTAAGCTCTCTGGCCAAGTTTTGATCCGGTATTTTGGGGTTTTAGATAGATATTATACATATTTTGAAGTAAATTTAAGAAGTGTTTTGTTTTAATGAGTTTCGCTTTCATCTAAAACGAGGCAATCAAATTGAGCTCCTCCACTTCAATGTCGATGCTACCACCGATTCCAACTGAACCACTTCGACCTTCGAGGTCCATACCTAGGACAAGTTCGGGGTTTGGCACATCGACATTTGTTTTCACCTCCACCTTGAAGCGTTCGTCTTCGTCCAACTTCAGCATCGGTATAACAGAAAAACGTTGGTTGCCATTGAAAGGAGACGAAGTAACACGGCCGATTGCTCCAACATTGTTTTCTGTTCGTATTCCGAACCTGAGACCACCTGACTTGTGCATTAGGGAATATGCAGCGCAAAAGTTAAACCGAGTAGCAGCACCAACAGTGTCGGCAAACACCCATGACTTGGAATAATTTACGGAGACATCATGACCATCGCCATCATTGCTGCTCTGCACTTCCTTTATTGTGAAGCGTCCATGGATGAGCTTGTCTTCACAGCAAGCTCTAAATCGCCAATAACCTCCTCTCATCCGATACGTTTCAAAGTCGGCACCCATTCGAAAAATCACTCCAGGAACAGACCAAGCTTTTCTTATCTTCAAAGTTGTCACAGGATCACAACGAACATTTATTCGAGGTATGCGAATCCCAGTTTTGGCTTCTGTCCATGATCGAAGTGAATCAACGTGAGCACCTAAGCCAAACAGCACATTTGATTGGTCGCCAGCTTGATCGCATCGATTTCCTCTGCGGCCACGTCTTTGGCGGATCCGCTCACGTTCGTAGCTCATATCATCATACTCGTCATCGTCATCACAAAAGAAAGAAACCGAAGGTATGTCATCACCTACATCAGATCCAGCATAATGTTCTTGTTGTCTTCTTCGCGTTCGTGATCGTTGCCTACCTTTGCCACTGTTTCGACGTGATCGACGTCTTTCACCATCTTCTGATCGGCGTCGCCGAAATTGATCACTTATTATAGGAATATCCTCTTCACCATGAGCATTTTTGTTTCCCGAATGTGGCCCAATTGGTTTGTCTGCTTGAGCAAAAAGGACGTTTTCGATGAGGATGAGGATACAAATAAATATTATCGTCTGTGTCTGCAACGCTTGAATCTTACAACACATCGAATTCAGCTGTAGTATTTGCTGCTTCGTCACACTATTTACTGTCGGTACTGGTTGCTGACGATGTTCGTTTGCTGTTTATAATAGTAGAGCTGTTCGCTGTTGATAGTTACGGTCTCGTGGCCAACATTTTTGGCATAGTTTGCATGCTCGCGAAAATAATAAAAACAGCAGTATGTTACTTATGGGTACGGTTATGGTACATAGAATAAAACTTACTTATCTTCCGGTATGGTACATACTCTTTCAAAGATCCCCACTCTCATCCCTTTTTCCTCTGACGTATGTGTGCGTGTTCTCCGTGCATCAACCCCAGCCGAACCGCCGACGCTCCGTGCTATCCTTCCTCCGTCTCGTAGTAGCCCACCGTCAACAGGGTCATACTTAACCATGAAGTTCTCTGCAGCAGTATCCTTAATTTTCGTCGCCTCGGCGTCTGCCTTTGCACCCGCCTCTGTTGGACGTGTAAGTTATGCACAAATACATAATTCTGAAGTTTTATTTATTTCTCTCCGGTTAGTTGCTCCAGAGCGGAACGGGAGGTGGTCGTGAAATGTCATATGGTAGTAGTCAAAACAGCATTCCTTCCGGTTTGGGTTTGGGTACTTCCTACATTGAATCAATTTAATATTTTCGGCTAATTTGTTGTCTCTTGCTAACTTACTTTGATTCGTCTCTTCGCCTCCATCTCCACAAATAATTGTTTCAAAATCTCACATCAAATCATTAATAGGCCGCAACTCAAATTGCTGCTGGAACCAACCAAAACCCCTTCGGCAATACGCAGTCTCTTCAGTACACCGGCGGTGACGATCCAAATAACAAAAACTATGGTCGTCTTAAGGAGAAGTTGAACGAAGCCGACATCGAACGGAGAAAGATCCAAGAGGAAGCTGAACGCAGGGAACGTGCTGCCGAGATCCGTCGTGAGGAACGATTGGCCAAGATTGCGTACATGAGAGAAATGCCTGATTCTCAACCCGCTGGTACTGGTGAGTTTATAATGTAGCGTAGGCTCTGCAGAATTGTGTGTGCACAACATATGTATATCCATGGCTCAACCGATTTTTCACTCTCACTTTTTGTTTAGTCGATGAATTCATGTTCAAGGAGGGTGTGCAAGATCAGCTTGACAAGCTTGACCGCGACCTTGTCGGTCTTGTCGCAGTCAAGCAGCGTGTTAAGGAAATTGCTGCTCTTCTTGTCCTCGATAAGATGCGTCGTAAGCTTGGATTTGAGACAGCCGTTCCATCCCTTCACATGAGCTTCACTGGAGCTCCTGGAACTGGAAAGACTACTGTTGCCGTTCGTATGGGTCAGATTCTTGCCAAGATGGGATATGCTCGTCGCGGTCACGTCGTCCTTGCTACCCGTGATGATCTTGTCGGGCAATACGTTGGACACACTGCTCCTAAGACCAAGGAAATGATTAAGAAGGCCATGGGAGGTGTTCTTCTTGTTGATGAGGCTTATTACCTCTACAACGCTGCCAACGACCGTGATTACGGTCAGGAGTCCATTGAAATTTTGCTCAATGTGATGGAAAACAACCAGGACGATCTTGTTGTTGCTGTTGCCGGATACAAGGATAGAATGGACAAGTTCTTCTCTTACATCCCAGGTATGATGTCCCGTATTGGTAACCACATTGATTTTCCCAACTACTCCGCCGATGAGCTTGTGCAAATTGCTAGTGTCATGGCTAGAGACCTTGAGTACGACATTGATCCAGCTGCTTATGACACCTTCAAGAATTACATTGAAGAGAGAATGAAGCTTCCATACTTCTCCAATGCTCGTACTGTACGTAACGCCATGGATCGCGCTCGTATGAACTCTGCTATCCGCACATTTGAGAAATATGCTATCCAAGGAGTGAACGGAGGCATGTGCACCGTGGAGGACCTCAAGAATATTTCATCAGAGGACTTCCAAATCATTCTTGATGATATCTTGAATGCTGACACAAGCAAGCGTATCTTTGCTTAAACAAAAATGTTTGTAATACAACAACTTGTTTGGTAATTGTCGATTGAGGGTTACTGACTCTTTTAGATGCAACGTGCATTTTTTGCGGGGAACAGATGATCAACTAATGCATTGGAGCTAGTTATGGGAGCTTGTTTGACTTTAGTTTATATTTAAGGGAAGCAACCAACAAACACTGTGCTCTATACTATCATAAATCATGAACAATAAGCCATGTGCTGAAAGGAGATATCCTGTCTTTTTTAATTATCATTTGATTGAACGCCTCGTTTGCTGCTTTCTTTTGCCTGCCATCTCTCCGTCAACGCCCGCAGCCCGTTTACGTGTATGGTACAGGGAGTAGGTAGGTAGGTGGTGTACGGTGTACCAAGCAAACGTACCCCCAAATTCATTTCTTGTACCCCCAAATCTTCTTGTACCCCCAAATCTCTAGACTAAGGGTGGAATTTAACCCCCTTCTCAGTAGGGGTCTTAGTATGGCGAGTTAAAGGGCTTTGTTCAATATTAATATCAATCTATTTCTTTTCGTGAGCCGCACAAGTTGGAGCTCCATGCTTTGTGCAGCAACTTTTCTTACACATCTTGTTGGTGCACTTCTTATATTAGATACAACAGATATTCGATACAATAGACAAACACTTGGCACAATTCACTTTAGTGTGCTTCTTGACAATCTTGTAATATGGTGAGACTTTGCTGCTTGGTATGCATGGAATGGGCTATCATTCCAGCCCTTCATCGTGTCAAACTTTACTTTATGTGATTCTGCAATGGTACCAAGAGTTGGGTCTAGGCCACAAAAGCCAGCTCAAATGCTTTGAATACAATCCGAACAAGAGTAATTGCTTTGTTTCGTATTCTGAAGTATCGTAGGGCTTAGTAACAACACGAAGCTTTCGGTTAGCACTGTGCTCAAAGAAATGCTGGGCATAGAATTAACAGATTCCCCGCTGACGGTTTATTCACATACAAGACCCATCGGTGGATGGTATCTATCAATACGCTGAAGTGATTTGGCGGGGAAAATCCTCAGGCAATTTTTGAGTCGTCCCCCCCCACTCATCTTAGTAGGTGAGCTAGCCGAATTTATCCCCCCGGGAGTCGTTCGTGGTAAAATGCTATCGTGCACCCCTCCCCCCTCCCCAGACGTGCAGTCAAAATGTCACATCAAAAAGTCACGCGGAACATCATCACATCTATGAGCTTATATTATATGAGCATCATCGACACAAAAAAGAACACAGAGCGATTTATTGATAAAAAAAAACACAGTGCACGAGGATTAACTACCATGTCGGCGTCAAACGCCCCCCTTTACGCCAAACGCTCTCTGAAAGTGATACAATCAGAATCTCATGTAAGTTGATGACGTGAAAGGAGCAGTTATTTGTAGAAGAAATTCTAACTATATTATGTCCCTGCATTCCTTTTGTATCGCCTTCAAATCTCTCTCATATCATAGGATGGCTCTGCTGAATACAAGCGGCAGGTGCACAAACTCAGCGCCTCACGCCTACATACCCTCGCTACACAAATGTCGTATCGCTTGGATCAAGGCAATGGTAGGTGTACGTACCACATTGGTGTTGAAGATGATGGCTGTCACTCTGTGTTGGATTATACTGCCGTTTCGGAGTCTGCTTGGGTTCTGGAATCCATAGCTCGAAGCTTGAATGCAGTTGTTTTGGAGAGGAAAATGATCCAGAACGAAATTGAGATTGGAGAAGATGGCAATTTGAAGCTTGTGGATAATATCAATGATGTGCTGGTCGTGGAGGAACCTCCCGTGTTGGGAATGGCGATGGATACATTCAACGTTGGCGATGATGAAAAGGAAGAAAAGTCTTGCGGTGACGATGAGATGAGCAAGAAAAATACTCTAATAAAGTTGTCAGCAGCCGATGATGCTTATACCCGATGCGAGCTTATAATACAGCGGGTGGAGACTCATCTGCTGGACCCTTCTCCCTTATCACTGTCTTCATTGTCACGAGGATCGTCATTTGCTGAAGGGGTCGAAACTGTGGATGCAACAACGTTGAATAATTTGGAAAGATTGAAGTTAAGTTCCTCTTCATCCACTTTTGGTCGCAGAGAAGATTCAATGATCGCTGTTGAAAGTGTGGCAAATACAGAAAAAATGAAAGTCAATTCTGTAGAGGAGACCCTTTCCACCCGCAATATTCGTGTCGCTGTTGTTGGCAATGTTGACGCTGGAAAGTCTACTCTCATCGGGACTCTTACGACATCGTTTCTTGATGATGGACGGGGTTCAAGCCGTACATCAATAATGAAGCATCGACATGAGATTGAGAGCGGGAGAACATCAACTTCGTCATCTCACATGTTAGGCTTCCGTCATTCTGGAGAGCCAATTGCAGGAAGGGATAAAATCAGAGCGAATAAAATGAAAAGCGAAGATGAGATAGCAAGAGAAGCATATCGAATCGTAACTTTAATGGATTTGGCTGGCCATGAGAAATACTTGAAGACGACGATTCATGGGGTTAGCTCAGGATTTGCAGATTACGGGCTCATTCTTGTCAACAGTCGCCACCCTCCAACTCACATGACTCAACACCACCTCAACTTATGTTGTAGCTTTGGTATACCTGTAATTGTGGTCTTTACGAAAATTGATGGGTGTCCTGATCATGCAATCACGACATCCAAAAATGAGTTAGCGAAATTGTTGAAATCACCTGAGATCGGAAAGCGCCCATTCGCAATCAAAACAGAGCAAGACGTAATTACATCGATGGGGAAGCTCCAAACGTTGGCTCCAACGATTGATATCTCTTGTGTTACCGGAGAAGGATTGAATCTTCTTAGCAAAATGCTCTTTTCTCTACCCAAACGTCGCCGTCACGAAAAGAAGGCGGACCGACCATTTGAATTTTTAGTGGAAGATATTTTTCTCAACGTTCCTGGAGTAGGTTCGGTCGCGTCTGGGTTTGTCAATGCAGGCGAGCTCAATGTGGGTTCTCACTGTAACGTTTATGTCGGTCCAACCGATGACGGAACATTTATGAAGACAGTGGCGAAGTCGGCTCATATTGCACGTATAAACACATGTCATATTACTGCTGGACAATCGGCTTGCATTGCATTCTCTCTCAGCAAAGAGTTGAGAAAAAAGCTGAGGAGGGGTATGGTTGTGCTGCAAGAGAATCCAACTGCGACTAAGGAGTTTGATGCAGAGATTTGTGTACTCAAGGGAGAAGGTACAACTATTAGACGTTCTTACCAAGCGTATGTCCATATATTGAATGTGAGGCAGAGTGCATTTGCTCGCGACATCAAAATTGTGAACAATAATGCGTTGGGCTTACCACCAAGCCATAACGCAAAGGAAGATGTTGAAGGAATAATATTACGCCCAGGTAGTCGCGCAAAGGTTCGTTTTGAGTTTGCACAGCGTCCCGAATACATCCGACCAGGAATGAGAATGTTATTTCGTGATGGACGAGTGAGAGGGGTTGGGATCGTCACTGGAATCCCACAGTGAGTGAGGCAAAGGTGATATCCTCTTATTTCTACAAATAGTTTGTTTTAAGATAGAGTGTACGAACACTACACAAAACTTTTTTCGTGCTGTCAGTGTCTACCAGGGGGCTGTTTGCAAGCTCGGCGACGCCTTGACCTTGATGCTACGACTCTTGATGCTACGACCCACAAACTTGTCTCCGTCAGGATCTTCACCATGGTCCAAGGCATCCGGATCGGGAGCATTGCCAATGAGCGAAGGATCTCGCTTACTTTCTTTCAATCTTGCAGATATACCATCCTCGTTAATGGATACTTTGATTTCTTTATCTCGATCCACCTCGTCAACAGCATCACCACCCGGCTCATCATCCTTGACAGATGCAGCCGCGGGAACAGATGCTTCCTCGATACCCTCGTTTTCCGCTTCCTCGCAAGATGCAGCCGCGGCTACACTGGTTTCCTCTGCAACCTCTTTTTCCGCAACTGCTTGCATTTGTTGTTTTTCTTCGACATCAACTTTAGTTTCTTCCGGTTGTTTGTTTTTTTCTTTGACTACAGCAGCAGCGACGACAGTTGCCTCTGCGGTCGTTTCAGCTGCTGGTGCAGGCTGCTCTTCATCGTGTTCTTGTTTTGCAGCTTGCTTCGCTTCGCCGTTCGTGTTGAAACACGCAGGATCATGCGTGGGACTGAAACAGAGGAACATACAAGCAATAAGATATAGGAAAAAGGCAATGATTGACCAGAGGCTTCCGTACCCCAATTTGCAAGTCAATCCACTGACGTAACAGGGTGAGGAGATGTAGATGAGGAATGTACATGCCTGATTGAAAAGTGCACAGAAAAACAAAAACCCCTGCATGACTTTACTGCAGGAGACTTTGCAGCAGCAGTCAAATAGCATAAGAATTAGAACACCAATCCCAAAAATCGGAGCTAGAGCTCCGCTGACCATTGCCCACTGGAAAAGCCACTGCCACTTATACGTTAATACACTTGAGACACAAACATAATCACCCAATTCCCCTAGCTCCTCACTTCGGATCAGACCAATACCTGCTCCAGTGGAACGTTTGATGACAAACTCGCAACTGAACAAGGCGAAGGCACTCAGCCTATGAGGTATGTATTTATATTGAAGTGGTAGTACATTGTGAGAAAAAAAACGTCATTGTCAAAGCGAATGATATATGAGAACTACGTACACGATGGCCGCAATCAGCCATAAATTCGTAATAAATCGGCAAACGAGTGCGCAGCCGTTGCAGCATTTGCAGCAAGTCATCTTCCTCTCTCTCTCTCTTGGATATGGTAGGGCTGTGGATACTGGGATGATCTTCTCTGTGGGGCTTGTAGCTTGATCTGAATATTGCAGCGGTAGAGTAAAAAGGCGAGGGTGTTTTTGTATGTAAAAGTAAAAGTCACCAGAAACGGCATGCAACAGAATGTGTTCTCATACATATCTCATATGTACTTAGGTTGAATAGTTAGTGCTACGTTACATGGAAGTAGTAGGTTCGAGGTGCATGTTGGGAAAATTCTGCGAAGGACGCAGCCTGCACACTCCTTCTTCGTTCATCAAGAACACTTCACACTTCACTTTGTTGACGTTGGGTTGGGCACCATGTCATCAAACATCTTTGGTGAAGAATCATCAAACAGAAAGTAAGTAGCATTAGCATCGTATCATCTTTAGAACAGGTTGTCGTATTGCATGCTTTGCGCAGCTATTCTTTGTCAGCGAAAAGAACAGTTTAGCTCACATCTTCCTATCCTAAGCTCCGTTCCGATCGTAAGTTCATTTCTCAAACAGTGCGCTTTTCTACAATCATCACCTGAAATAGACGACGCCAATATCATCGTCAAGACAGAAAGACAAAGACAAAGGTGAGGAGTATCTGGATAGACTTGACTTCCTGGACAGTGCGCATAGGATGATGTGTACCCATCAATACTTATTCTCATTTTTTGTCTAGTTTTAATTACCGAAGACGCAAACAACGAAGAAGAAGATCAATGTCAAAACCAAAAACAATGCACATCAATGGAAAAACAGTGCAATCTGCTGCTAAGGGTGAAGTTTGCGAATCTACAGCAACCACAGCCGACGAACATGCAACTTCTGACATCGTAGGCGACACGACGACAAAAAATCAAAAGCTTGCACTGCAACTGTTACCACCGCCTACATCATGGTTTCAACCTGAACAAAAAACTGATTGCGACCTTGAATCTTCTGCTTCATCTGAATCAATATTGGACGATTACGATTGCTCAAAAGCAGTAGCCTTAGCTGCAGCGAACAATCAAGCTGATACTAGTTCAGAACAATCCAGCGAGGACGTGACATCTTCATTCAATGAAGCTCTAACGCGCTCAAAAATATCATTGGACTCTGTCCCTAGCAGGACTGAAACGACTTTGATGTCATCAACACCTACATTACCTGAGTATGACTCTCCTGATGCCCACATGTTTGATTTATCACCTCTTTCGAGCGAAGAAATGTCGGCATTGGCTACAATCGACACACAATCTCCCATCACGCTATCTTCAGCGATTCGAATGCTAGTTTCCTTCTCATCGCAAACATTGTCCCAGACACTTCCAGCGTTACTTCACGAATGTTCTTCGTCTGCGATACAGAAATGCATTCACAAAATACGGCTGGAATACAATCGTGTAGGCCCCAGGAAATATTTACGAGCGTCTGATATTGGCAGCGTAGGTGGATATTATTGCCCACCAACTGACATCGTCGACTTCCAAAAAAGCGTAGCTCTTGGCAAAGGTCGTGATAACCACATGGATTGGATGTGGATGGATGGGACTGAAGTTAGATTTACTACATTGCCTTGGATTGAAAGGCAACTTGTTCATGAGTGGAGAACTTATGATTGGACTCATCCTTCGAAATCCAGCACTGTTGAAGGTGAAGAACTTGAGTATAATGAAATTGATGTCGTAGAATATGAACGCGCTCGAACCCTTGCACCGAGACCACTTCCACAGCCAGAGTGGGAGTTGGCATCGTCATGTTACTCTTGTAACCGATCATTTAATGCTACTTTGCATAGACACCACTGTCGAAGGTGTGGTCATTCTTATTGCAGTGCACACTCGAACTATTGCCACCTACTGCCACACCTAGGTTTTGACGGCGATGTCGCCGAAAGAGTCTGTAAGAGGTGCAAAGTTGTTTTAGATTCGAGAGACCTCGAGGAGAGAGTTGTCTGGCGTCTTGCAAGGTGTCGGGACTACCTAGAAGGAAATCTAACCCCCTACTTTGAAACCGGAGTCGACACGGTAGAAGATGCTGCATACAGACTTACCCGAGCAGCTATTTCACTGGCACGCTCGATACCACTCGGTGCGCAAGCCTACGTCGCGATAGAAACGGTTGAAGTACTGAGAAAACACGGTCTTAAGGGTGTTTATGGGCTACTATTACGCAAAGAGTTCCTTGCTGCAGCAGACTTACTATGTCGTGTGCTCGGAATCAACAAACAAAACTGGCCTTTGAGCGTGCACGAATTGAGCGCAGCTATTTTCTATGCTCTAGCACAACACCGGGCGATAAGAGGTCTGAAACCTGACGGAGAAGAGCTCATTCATTCATTGAGGCGATCTGATAGTGGAGACGGTCATGTTTCAAATGAACCGACATCTAATACAGAGAATTGGCTATCAGAACATTCCAATGAGACCAATTGCGGCACAAGAGGCGATTGCAAGATGAAATCTAAATCTGTGACGCATCAAAGCGGTGGCAACCATGAAGCAGATAATACTGCTGTGTGGGAAAGAAGCGCAAAGAAATTATCGGATACCCACGAATCAGTTTTGGACGAAACAGATGTTTTCAATCCTACCTTCGAAGCCGTTGTTGACATTTTATCAATATCCAGCTTAAATCGTGGTCAAACTGAAGGCGACAAAGAATTAGCTAATGCACAGAATCAGAATCCAGCCGACGCAAACTCCCTCCCTTTTGATCCTGTGTGCGACCCAGTCCCCGACTCAATATTATCTTCCCTCTTATTTTATGCCCCACTGGCACTAGACTTCATTTACGCCGAGTGTGAAGTTGATATGCAATTGCTGGCCGCTCAACAGGGGTGGAGATTGGTATTTGCGTCTTTAGATCAAAACCACAACCACGCCGATGATACTGATGGCATAGATCTTGAAAGCAATGAACATTTCTCAGACAAGCCAGCATCAGCACTATTTGCTCACGACGAGCTTAAAGTCGCTTGCTTAAGTGTGAGAGGCACTGCTACAATTCAAGATGTAGTTACTGATATTCGTGCTATGCCGATTCAGTTTCCTCAACAAATGGACGATGGAGACGACTCTGAATACAGCACAACAAACAATGACTGGACTTCAGTGAGCGCGAACAAAGGGTTGGCACTCTGTGGAATGGCAGGAGCAGCGGCCAATCTTTTTCGAGAAACCGCAGACTCTCTAATTCACCTTGCACGCAATGGATACAAAGTACGCATTGTCGGGCACAGTTTAGGTGGAGCCGTAGCAATGCTGCTGGGTGTTTTGATGTTGAAGCACATTGACAAACAATGTTCATCGGTTTCTTACGACGACGATTTTCTCCGGGTTTATGGTTATGGATCGCCGTCTTGTGTGGACGCATCATTAGCGGACTCTTCTCGTTCCTTCGTTACAAACGTTGTACTGCATGACGATGTTGTTCCACGCCTCACACCTACATCAATTAGAGGGTTGCTGAAGCATTTACTGTACATCAGAGAGACCTGGGTAAAAACTCATCTCTCGGATGACCTTCATGCGATTACGGAACGTGCATACCACGTGTGGCCGACACGGCTACGAGGGAGCTTTACATTGCTTAAACAGAAAGGATTCGACTCCGCGAAAAAACTGAAGAAGTCGTGCAAGAAAAGGTTACGGGAACAGAAAGGTTTGACTACAGCTGCTAGTAATAAGGACAACCTCAATGAGGAAAGCAACAACGAAAGTGATGAGATTAACGCTGAAGTTGTTGATGATCCCGATCAGGGTGTCACCGTTGAAGGAGATTTATTTTTTGACCCTGCCGATCCGTTGAATGAAAGTGACGATGAAATTAGTGCACCCGAAGACCCTTCGAAACTAGATAGAGTGAACGAGTGCGTGCCATTTGACGAGCCTCCGATGAATTCGATCAATGACGAAGAAAAATCCACAAGTAGTCTTGATCAAAGTGATGGCAAATTAGACTCCGGAATCTTCGAGCAGCCGCAGATACTCGAGGAAATGCCTTTGCCCCGTATGTTTATACCTGGTAAAATTGTTCACATCTACACACACAGAGGTGGCTACAAGGCAGCATATGTACCGAGGAAGTTCGGCCAATTGAGACGAATCAGTTTGGCTGGAAATATGTTGTCCGATCATATGGCAAATAGGTATTATTCGAGTCTACTTGAAGTTAAGGCCATCAGAGCTGCTAAACTCGATCTTCCATCGTGGGTAGGGTTCGCTGAGGATTGCACTTGTGCATGCTGTGCCAGTCTCTTTACCTGGGCGAGCACATCTAACACTGAAGCTCAGGCAGCTCGGGACAAACATAACTGCAGGGCATGCGGATCTTTAGTCTGCGACCCATGCTCTAAAAAAAGAGTGCCAATACCAGCTTTTGGGATCCCTGTGCCAGTCCGGGTGTGTGATCGATGCTACAACGGTTGGGGCAACCTCTTCTCAGGAGGTGACCATGATGAATCGGCAGTGCAAAAGTGTGAACCTTCTGGAGGTGACGAAAGACCAGTAAATTCGCGACGCAGTGTCGTGGTAGACGAACTTGCTGCTCGGATACCAACAATTCAATCCTAAACATTTACTGCTACGCTATTTCCTATTTTTCTCTCTTCCTCAACTTTAAGCAGCAATGCTTGGGCCGACCGTGGCAGCTCGTCAAACTCCACAACTGCTTCAGTGGCACCGACTTCTAGTAGCTCTTTAGCCTCGTGTCGACTTTGTGCTCTTGTAAATATTGGAGCATCCGGGAATGAAAAACGTAATCTGGCTACAGCAGACATCACTTGCTCATGGCTGTGGGATAGAGAATGAGTGGGTCGTTGAAACAAAATAACCTATCCAAATTACAAATTCTGAGCACTTACTCATCATATGACACAAATATCGCCCGAGGATTCTCTACGCCATGCGCCATGATGACTTCGGGGTTAGCAGAGTCCCCAAACATGACTGCACTGGACGGTGTGGGCATTAAGATACTGTTCATCAGTATAGGCGACGTATCAAAAGCAACTAATCCTGGCGGGTGACCACTATCATCTGTTTTCAATTCACCGAGTTTATCCACCAGTGCCTTGCCAATCTCGCCATAACCACAAACTACAATCGCATCATCTGCAACGAAGCTTTCACCAGAGCCATCACCGGACACATGTCTCATTTGATCAAAAGTATAGTTGTTCGATACAGCAGATGCAGCTACTCCAAGCAAAGGGGTAACAGCCATTGTAATGAGAACAATTGAAGTTAAGAGCCCTCCCAAATCTTTTGGCAGCACTTCTAATTTCTCTGCCAGAGCCAAAACAACAAAAGCGAATTCTCCACCACCAGAGAGCAAAAATGCAAGCTTCACAGCATCATACGGTTCGAGACGATTAGGTTCCATCCAACGTGGTACTCTGGTTGCGGCAGCTTTAATTTTGAACATAATAAATCAAATGTTAGAGCTAATAAAAAATAATATGATCTTCAGCCAATTCTAGAATGCGTGACTTACCAACAGTGATTCCTTTCAGAATGATAAGCGATATTGCTCCTGTCAACACAGTTGGTAGCTCAGAAAGAACCAACTCTGTGTCGAAGAGACTTCCAGCATCCATAAAGAATATCCCGAGTAAGATTCCCTTGAACGGGAGAATATCAGCTTGTATTTGAGCTCTGAAGTTGGTGTTTGCCAGGAGTATACCTGCAGCAAATGCTCCAGCCGTATCTGTTAACCCCAAAGATTTCGCTACTACTCCCATTCCAACACTAACTAGCAGAGAGAGTGCCACGAACGTCTCAGATGATTTTGTTTTTGCAACGACTCTAAATATTTGCTGCAGCACTTTTGATAAAACATACATCACAAAGCCAAATCCTAACGCTGCTTTTGCCGTCAAGAATGCAATAGCTACATAATCCGTTGGACCTTGTCCAACAACAAATGGGAGTATCACAAGTAAAGGCGCCACAAACAAATCCTGAAGCAAGAGTATAGAAGTAGCAGCCTGTCCTGCATCCTCTCCTTCCCACCCTCTCTCCTTCAGAACAGGGAATATGAATGCTGATGTCGATAGCGTTCCAGCCAATGCTAGCACAACTGCTTCTGTAGGGTTGGAGATATCTATGAAGCCTTCATCTAATGGCAAGAAACGATCGAAGAACTGCGGTGCACCTAGCAGCAAAGCAGCAGTTATAACTCCAGTCGTCAACGAAATTTGAGCAAAACCAAGTGGCAGATAATTCTTCAGCTTTGCCAGCCTCTGTGATGAAACTTCCAACCCTTCAGAGAAAAGAAGGAACAATATGCCGAAGTCTCCTAGCTCAACATCTGCTCTTTCATTGGAAAAAACATCCAATCCATGTGGGCCCATAATCGCGCCGGCTATTAAGTAACCCAATATTGGACTGATACCCGTAGCATTTGATATCAGAGTCACCACCACAGATGAAAATAAGAAAATGAGCAAGTCTTGTCCCACAGACTCGAGCACAATTGATGTCTCAGCCTCTGGGATGTTTGCTGATCCAGCTGAGAGTGTATCAGAATCTTGAAGGAAGTCAGCCCCAATGTCAAGTGCATCCGACAATTGTCGACTTACATCCTCAAACGGGAGATTGTTTATGATATCAAAAAATGGTGCAGCTTGTAACAGTGTTGCACCGCCTTTCCGTCTGAAGCGGAAGCTGCCTGTAGTAGCTTGTTGGATTCCTTGAAAGCATTGTACACATCTGCAAGAATACGTCAGAAGCAGAGCTATCCTACACACCACACTTATGCTGTGATATAACTTCTTCATTATGTCTGGACTAACAACCTAAGTATGATCTTCATGGAGGCTACCACGGCCTTCTACGATGTTGAAGCTTGTTGAAGCGGTGGAGGGTGGAGGAACATCATATCACAACACAAAGAGAGGGAGACCTTATTAACGCGGGCACGCCCAGCGGGCAACGGGCTCTTTTCTCCATTTGCCCTTTTCTGAGACTCCGGATCGATTTTATTATTATTTTATCATCACAATTTTGATATGTTTAGAGTGAATTTTTAATTATATATCGTAGAGAGCCCAGCTATATAATAGCTAAAATCTCCAATCTCCAATGGCCAAAATTAAATTTGGGGGAAGTGATAGGCTAAGCACGGGGTACTATCCTTTTGGTGACTACTGTGCGAGCATGTTCTGGGCATAGGTCGTACTGAAAGTGTATTTTCTCGCAACAATAAGTAGTATACATGTAACCATACTTACCCACTAGCTTTACGGTTTTTAGTCTAACTTTTTTGGCTAGATAGCAGAACGCAGAATCTAGTGTGCACAGATACATGCATACTGTACAGCTGGGTTCAAATGTTACTATGAAATTAATTTTGGAGTTAGACGGTGACCGAGGTATCGATGAGATTCTAATGACCAAGGAAATAACATTATCCTCTGGGAGCAGTGTATAAAACTGTGTACTTAAGGTGTTATGGCTGGTCGTAGGAGGCCATTTTCACCATGGTTCATGTCGTTTGGGAGATCATTTTTTTCTTCCCCCAAAATCAGTCTGTCATATGGTACTGGTAAATTACATAGGAATTCATAGTATTTTGGCGGGCCCGATCCTCCCGGTACTCAGTCAACAAACTCAATTGTGGAGAATGGGACTCCCCACTAATTGCTTAGAAAACACTTAGGTAGAAACAACCTCTTTCGCCAAAGGGTTGATGAAATTGTTTATTTTTATGCTACGGTTCCAAAGTACTAATTCTGCCATCTGAAACGAAAAAAATTGCGAGAAAAATTCCTACGACAACATTTTGAAAAGGGGTTGTAAAGTTTACAACATTCCTCAAAGCTACAATCGAAATCGTACAGTCTCTAAGTAAGTATCTATGTATCTCCTTGTACTTATCTCAGAGAGAGAAAGTGGAATTTTATACAAACAATACCGTATGGTACATAGTTTCTTATTTACCATTCCTATCTAACTGTACCATACGATAAGTAAGTATCCTGCACCTCCATCTCGATAAGAAGTTGGTTGACTTCCTTGCAGATGACCATGACCACGCCATCGACCTTGCATATTATTTGATACAATAATACCACCACGCTCGAATAAATTGGCCTCTGATAGCGTGCGTTCAAGTTATAGCACCTCTCTCAAATCTTGAACTCTCAAAGCACGCCTGTGTCTCAGAGGATATCGATTTTGATAAGAGTACGAGCAGTAATGAAATCTGAAACAAATCCTCAAGAGCCATTCTCTAGCAGCGGCGGAGATGATTTGAGGCTCCCAGTCTGCGTCTACGATCTCTTTTTCGATCTACCTCATCCTACTGCAATGGACAAGACTCGTGTAATTGATCCACCAGTAACGTTGTCACCAATTCTCTCAGAAGAAATGTATAACCCTGATAACATTTCTAGAATATCGCGGTTTGCTTTCCCCGAATATGACGCAGTAACTCAAACGCAGCAACTAGCTAGTGAGCAAGAGGGTTTACTGACATCGAGGGGCAGAACGTTCGGAGCAAATCTTTCTAAACATGACATTTACTCGGTGGATTTTGTCGTCCATCACCATACATTCTCGCTTTTGCTATCAGACGGACGAACAAGGGTCCATGGACACGTGAGAAGGTACTTACCACAGCATTCGGATAGTCCTGCGAGAACAGATGTCGGAAGAAGACGCCCGCGTGCCATGATCTTGCTCACGAGGGCGATTGGTGGCGAAAGATTCTATAGTTCTCTTCTAAAAACGGTGGAGGCTATTATGATGGAAGCTCGAGTTAGTGACAGCGGATCCATTGCAAAGAATAGAGATCCCGTACGCAATTTCCTACACGCTGCATTTAATAATCACGCCAATATGGTAACACGATATACAGAGATGCGGAGGCATGGTCTAACTCTTAATTTCACACAGGCTCCCAAAGGGGGAGAAAGAGAGTCAGCATGTGATATAGCCAAACGTGTCATGGAACAAAATGAAGATTTATTCAGGATAACTGTTGACAGATTAGAATTTGGATTAGTTGGAGGAAAAAAGGGTCGTGATTTCGAAATAGAAGATGATCGGCTTCAGTTTTACCTCCCATATTCGTTGCAGCCTGGATTTGAGTGCATCCGACAGGATTCAATCCCCGAAGACAATTATTCTCCGATCACACCCTTGTTGCGCTATATCGGGCCCAGTAATTTCCTGCGGGTACTAAGTGCGGTCTTATGCGAACGTCGCATCGTGTTCATGTCGAATAGCATCACACGTCTCTCATTTTGTGTGAAGGCAGCATCCTCGGCAATAAGCCAGGGCTTGCTCATGTGGGAACATGCACTGATCCCTGTGGTGCCGCCTCATCTTATTTCTTTCCTCTCAGCCAACGTTCCATATCTCGTCGGGGTATTAAGCCCATTCATCAAGCGTCTTCGGGAGCTCGACGGTCTAACTGATGTCCTATGTGTCGATGTAGACAAGAATGAGTTGAAAACATTTAACATGGCAAACCCTCGTATTACGGTCCCTGATCTGCTGAAGAAAATGAGCCGGAAGTCAGACCAATCTGTCTCTGCTGCTGAAATGCTGGCAAATGATTTGGACGAGATCTTTCAAGCCGGTGAGTCGAATTGCCAACTGCCAATGTTGCTTGTATTTTACCTATTTCCACTCAAGATCTCTTCAAACATTTCCAGACCAGAAACTTTGGCATTCAGATGAGAAATCTGAAGGAAGTGAAAAGATAAAAGAGATTGGATTAAAGGCTTTAGACACGTCTGACACGCAGAAAAGCGACAGAAACACAAGTGACGGATCTAGCAAATCAAGCAAGAGGAAATCAATCATTGATAGGATACTAAACAAACAAGTATCAACTGTTCAAAAGCGAATAATGAGCCTGGAAGAGAAACGCCAATATGCAGCCTCAGTTGATGCCGCTGCTTTTTTTGGAAAAATGGTTCGTTCCAACTTTCAAAAAGAAATGAACGAAAGCACTCATGACGAAGAAACTACTGTTTGTGCCGCCCCCAAGTACAGTGCACCATCACAAGGAATTGACATTGGAAGCCTGGAGGCATGTACAGTTGCAGAAAATGAAGGTGGAGAAGAAGATATACGCGCAGCTCTTACCTGTTTCTTCCTGCATATGTACGGAGACATGGGCATGTATTTGAGTGAGACACAAGGCACTTTCTGGCTTGACCGTCGCAAGTATTTGTTGCGCAAGAAACAAGAGGGTGAGAAAGAGAACTCTCCTACTTTTCTGGTACTGAAAAAGTTTAGCTCGGTATGTGAAAACATTTGCAAAGCTTTCTTCATGCGCAAACTGTGCCCTTCTTTCTCTGACCTTCTTATCTTTTACACAGTCTCGAATGTTCTCAGACTTCGTGAATCAACGGATATCGGATATGGTTCTAATCACAACGAGAGAGAGGTTTTCTATCATGCCCCATCACATTCCTTTATTTGACATTTGTTGCAAATACCTCTCAGTTCATCGTCTCGAATTCTCGCTCATCAACGTGAGAAAGATAGTTGCAAACACTGTCATTTCGTGTCCACGGCATGTTGCTGTTGAAAGAAGCGTCGCCCTACGTAACACAGCGCTTGCGCTCACTTCCGATGCCCCGTTCGATGGCAATGTTGGTCTATCTCTGGCTCAACTGATAGAATCCTGTCGAGAATGCAACACGAATTTAAGTGTTGTGATGAGTGCTATTTGGCATCGACTTAACGAGACAAAAAATGGTGTCTGTTTACTACTTGCTTTACAGCTGCTCAAAAATCTGTTGCTGCATGGAGTAAGTAATTATTGTTTTGTAGAGATTGATAGCAATGTTTTCTTCTGCTAACTTGTTTATCCTTCCCACGCTCAAATGTCAGCCTCTAACCACAATCACCGAAGCTCTTGACGGAGTCTCCGTGATATATGACCTCAAGTCTTACTCCAACTCGAAAAACATGGGTCATATTAGAGAAGTTCGTCACGCTGCAGATCAAGTCTATGAGTTTATCGTTGATTTATCGTTGTTATTCATCCGAAGACGCCGCATTGCTTTCTCGAAGGCCCACCAGCCTTTCATCTCAGCGGTGGAATCGTGGGGTACTTACGTTGCTAATCGGCTGCCTCTCACTACAGAATCACAGTTGATGCATGCGCTTTTTCGTCCCGATTCGTCAGCAATCGGAGGAAGATTGTATTATGACGCAGCGGCAAGTATTGCGCCCTCTATCGTCAGCAACACTGCACCAATCATGGCACTACGGCGACTCGATGAGCACATGATGTCAGGTATGAATGCATCTCATACTTTTGACGATGAAGTCGACGAGTACGATGATGGCTTTGAAATTCAAGCAGACATGAGTCAAACGCACTCGCATGTTCACAAACAAGCGCAGAAGATGGAATCTTCTCTTGAGGAGTTTGAGCAGAATCGTTTCTCCATTGATAGCAAAAGAGATGATAAGTCAAATATTGGCGACAATGAAGACACTTCACGATACGATGTCACAGCTGATGAATTGTTTTCTCCAGGCTTTGGTTTCGGTCACGAAGAGCAAGAATTGGACGATCGATCTTCGGCAATCAGTGCTTCTGACGATGCCGCAAGCTTGCTACAGAACTTCAACTATGCTGTTTCTTCACACACTGGAAGTTATTACGCATCATCCCACTCCGGGAGTTATTTTTCTGCTTCTGAACAACAGAGTGGTCCAACAAGAAAATCTCGACAGGCGCAGAAACTAAAGTCTCAACCATTCTTAAGGGAAAGTGCAGTTGGTAGGCTTCAGGGTTTCACTTTTCCACAAGAAAAACAGAACGCAATTCAAGAAGACGTGTCTGAAGAAATACGAGACGATGACTTCGACCTCAGCTCAAACGTAAGTGCCAACATTTCCGAAGAAGGTGGATTTACGTAATTTGTAATCAATGTAATGTATAATTATATAGACACACCACCGGCAATTCTTATCATCACCCTAACTAGATAGTTAAGCACCTATCCCCTATCCCCCCCTACTATACCGTGGACCTTGGCACTAAAACAACCGCATACGAAAAACGTAGACACGCGATATCTCTTTTTAACAACCACATGCGCCCGAATTCTCTGCGGCTACTGAAGCTCCATCCGCCCTTACATTTCCCTCATCTAACTTCAATCCGCCGTTTGCTGCACCGTCCATGCCCTTAATACCCGCCTTCCCTCTCCCAGCTGTAAGGCTCTTCTCGTGAACGATAGTAATCAGCCGCTCAAATGCCTTGAGCACATTTTCTCCGGATTTAGCGGATGTTTCCAAGTGTTCCATTCCGAACTCAGCGCAAAACATTTGTGCCTTTTCCTTTGTGACCTCCCTGCTGCCCTCCAGATCGCACTTGTTTCCGACCAAAAGCTTGGCCAAATCTTCGGAATTTGCGTGATCATTCAATTGTGTCATCCATCGCTCCCCAAGGCTCTCAAAACTCTTCGCATTGGTCACATCGTAAACCAAAATAACTCCCTTCGCCTTTCTGAAATAAGTCGGCAGCAAAACGCGGGCAAATCGCTCCTGTCCCGCAGTGTCCCAAATTTGTGCCTTCACTTTACCATGTGGGGTATCCAGCATTTGTGTGTCGAATTCAATCCCCATCGTGGCAGAGATATCGTGATTCAGCGGGCGGTCAGGATTAGTGAGGCGTGCAACGAGGGACGTCTTCCCCACACCGGAATCACCGAGCATGACAATTTTGTAAAGCGGGGGCTTCGATGTTGTGGAGGTAGCTCTGTTCGACATGGTGGTGGTTCTTATTACAATATCACTTTTTAGAAATTCTGCGGTTCTATGGTGCTCTGAGTGAATACTTTGTCCTGTTTGTGGAAGTGTTGGGGACGTCGTTGTTTGTTTATGTTCGCAGTAGCATTGTCATTCATAATAACATTATTTTTTCACAACAAGCCAAAAGCTGCACATAAGAACCAGTGTGTTCTCCGATCTCGGAAATCCCAACAATCTACCTGTAGTACACGACCTATGTACTCCTAGACCGAGAAACAAGTAAGTAGTGATTGCAACCTTTGCTTGATGGAGTGACAACGAGTTAAGTCTTGAACACCTCTCTAGAGAGTCAAAATTATTTACTACCTCTGGTACCCATTTCCAATGCATTGTCGTTTTCTTCCACTGTTGGGACGAGCATCGGCTGTTTTTCCTCGGAATTGTCTTTGAAGTCAGGTTGTGGTGCTGGCCCGTGTCCATGACCGTGTCCTCCCTTGTTACCTTTCTTCCCGAAGAAGTCATTGACCATTGCCCCAATACAAACAACTAAACCAAAAAATTGGACTTTGTTCAGATGATGACCGTAGAAATAAATACTTGCCACCAATGTTGTCACTTTCCTTGCCAAGCCAATAATAGAGCATGTCAACGCACCGAATTTGGCAATCGTTACAAAGATAAATACCTGACCAATAGCTCCACTTAAACCAAGTGCAACTAAGAGGAATCCCATCTCCTGACACATTTGCACAAAAATATGCACCTGGTTCAATACAATCAGCCCAATACCAGCTAATATTGTTTTCCCCATCTGGATATTGTACATGAGATCAAAGGGTCCAACTGAATGTACCGACATGAGTTTATCTTCGTAAGCTCCAGTGCCTCCATCAAAACAGAGCGAAATGAATAAAAGACAAACGCCAATCATTTGCGACGAAGCATCTTTGCCATCATCATTGCCCTTTTTCGTTTTATCCCTTCATACATGATCCGCGTTCAAAAAGAAGACAGGTTAGAGTAGTCATTCTGATTGTCTTGAACACATCTCTTGTCATACAGCAACATGTTTCCACACACAACCACTTACCCTCCACCCATAAAGAGGCCGACACCCCCTACAATCATTGCCACCTTGAGATACTTCTTAGCGGGGTATTTCTTCCCCATCAATGCCCCCATCAACATTACAGGCACGGGCTTGCAACTCTTCGCCAACACCTGAATTGGATAAATCACATATCGTAACGCTCTTACACTGCAGAATGTGCTGCCCATACTGGTCAACCCCAAAACAAAGAATTGAGCTGGTGGGATTGTACTTTGTTCCTCTGCCCTGATATACCGACCCACCGATGCAGTCAAAGTGTACAGTAAACTAGTTACAAACAAGAAGGAAAGCTCGTGAAGATGCTTCCCCCCCGATGTTGCATACTCTAGTAATAATCCGTAGCAAACGAAGGATCCCATGATACCAAAGAAACAAAATGCCAACCAGAAGAAATCTGAAGTTTTGTGTGATGTCACTTCAACCTCCATGTCTATTACGGGAGGGGCAGAATATAAATCATCTAGTTTCACGGATGCCTCTTTAATCATTTGTTGCCGCCTCCTATCTATTTCCTCACCGCTGTCAACAGGAACAACTCCTTTGTTACCTTCACCGTTGATATGAAGTGCAGCTGCAGCAGCGTAATTCTGCGCTTCCAGTGATACGCCCTGAGTATTGGTAACTGATAGTTCGCTTGTGCCAGTTTCTTCATCCGCTCGGGCTTGCTTTCCTTTATTCTTATTCGTCTTGGCTGCCTTGATATTTCTCCCGACACCAGCGGTGAGCACCATCGGTGCTGGAGCTGCCTTCATCTTTAATGGACTGCTAAAATTATTGTAAGAAAGGCCACGCATGAAAGGTGATCACCATGGTCATCTTCTTTTAGAGACAGCGCTACCATACACACAATGCTGTTAGTCGTTTGATGACTTTTTGTTGATGACTTATGTTGGCTCACGAACCAAAAGAGAAAAGAGAGAAGAATAGTTATGTTGCCAAAATTTTGCTTGTCATATTTTGTGCACACAATGATGCTGTCTGTGGACTGTGGATATAGAGTATATTATATACAACGCTGCGATTATATCTGCTCAGATAATGAGAAAGACTCTCTCTCTCTGAAGAATATATCTTAAATATGTCGTCACTCAAGAAGTTAGCCAAGAAGTCGCTCACCCGCGATAGCAGCAGTGGTGGGGGAGACGATAATGTTGGAACGCCTACCTTGACCCTTCGAAAATTCACCGGCAAGAAGAGTGCACCTCCCTCACCGAGTCCTTCCAGGAGCGGCACGGGCAACGGTGGCGTTGTTGGGTCGGCGGGTGGTCCTTCGCCTGGTGGCCGGAGTCAAAGCAACCAGCCATTTGAGACATCCGACGGAGCCATGAGATTAAATAGAATACTTGATCAAAAGAATGCAACCTCGGGAGGTGTGACATCATCAGTCCTACGCAACCGCAACACAAATGCATCTGCAATTAAAGCTGGACCAACGTCACCTGGCACGGGCATTGAAAGAAGTACATCAACTGATGTAGGAGGATTGACTTCTCTATCTCAGCCCGTATCCCCTGGAGGCGGGCTCTTGAACGCTTCCGCTAATAATGCCACGCCCAAAAATCCAGACTATGTACCCCCCTCGACTATCCAACTGGCAGATCCTACAGATGAACATGCGGTGGGGGAAATGACATGTCGCATATCCGCCAAACAAAGGGTAGATTCACGCTCCATCGGGGGCATGATCGTGGCAGGGGATGGAAAGGTTGAGGCACGCACTGGGAATATTCTACTGAAGGAAGGCTGGGAGGAAATTACGGGAGACAGTAATGCCGATACAGCTGGTGCTGAAGACGGAAAGAAGCAGTCCCTCAAAACTGCATTGACCATACCATCTCGACCCATGAATCGACTTACCAATGAGTGTCTGTTCTGTATGTGTGTTTCTCAATTCGACTTGAGTGTCGGGCTCTCCGGGGGACCAAGTGGAGGGAAGAAGCGTCATATTCCCATTGCAAAAACGCGAAACAAATTGCGTTACATTGTAATCCTGCGATCTACAAATCGTCCACTATTACGACCAGGATCATCTGGAAGGACTGGATTCGAAAGCGCCATTGGATTGGTAGACGACGATGACGTAGAAAATGAGGCAGACGATATGGGCTCGGATGAAGGCTTTGATGAAATGTTCAACCCAGAATCATCCGACGCAGCCTCAGCCTCGACTGATTCTAAATCCAAGAAGGACTCATCGCGGGGAAAGAGTCGGTCTTTAAGAGTGGGTAATGACGTGAAAAGTAAGACGAAGCTTTACGAAGAATACGATTGTGGCATCCCACCAGAGAGAGAAATATCTTCGTTCCCCGCATTGTTGTGTATGGCGATCCACGCTGATGGAACCAAGCCAGATGTACGTAAAGTTTTGGAATTGGACAAACTTGTTTCAATAGAGAACGCTCCGCCAAGAAAGAATGCTCCGCCTGGATCAGCGGGCTATGTCATCCTCTATTTTAGAAATGGAGATGCGGTTGAAATTGATTGCGACCTTCCAAACGCTGTCCTCCACTCTACAGTTGCCGGAGCTGGCGAGGCCAGTGCTAGCACCACGGCGGGAAAGAAAAGTACGGCTATTGATGCTACAAATCGATTGCGAAAGGATCGATTGTTATGGTCATTGTTGCAAATTCATGCGATTTTGTGCACGTCAGTCGTCGAGCGAACAGCAGCGTCCGCAGCACTGGCACTTCCAGGTACAGTCATGGCGTCATCTCAATTGCCTCCCTTGAATGTGAGAAATGTAGATCGCGGTGAGTTGCAGTATATTAGCACTGTAAATGGATTCCTTACAGAAAGTAGTGTTCTATGTGCGCTACTTGATCGCCAGAGCACCCGCTCTCGTGGTTTGTTGGCAGCGAAGGCAGAAGAAGAAAAATCTAGCGACGATGCTGAAGAGGGCAAATCGGATGAAATGGATGGTATGGCTTACGATATGATGATGGGAAATTACAATCGTGTGGCACTGTTTATGAACGAAGAAGAAAAGCAAGATGCCGCTGACGTTCTAAATGAAACTCCTTGGCAGCAACAAGAAATAACAAGCGATGGAATGACAGCTGTTGATGCCTCAGCCACAGCTGATACTCTCATACGGCTATTGCAACAGCGGATGCGAGATTTAGAAGCTGAAACTTGCCGACGCTTGATATCGTGGGAGGACGAGAAGTACTATTCCGCCACAGGTGAGCGTCCAGTTGGAAAGATGTCAGGGCATGGCAAAGAGACGCTTGATGTGATGAGTTTAAATGACTTACATACCACCCTCCAAAGTCTTGATGATGAGCTCGAAAAGATGGAATACTGGATTAATGAGAGAGCAACGATGATAAAACCTATTACTGACGAGTGTCGTGGGATAGAAGAAGAAAATAGAATGTTGGAGCAACAGTGGGTCTCATATGAAACGTTGGGTAATGAGCTGACTCGATTATTGAGCGGTCTGGTGCTCCCTCAGGGTCTAATGAAAGTGCTAGAAAACCCTGGTTCGGTGATTGTTTATGATAGCTCTGGGCTAGTTGACATTGAGCGAAGTGAAGAAGGCGTTGAAATGATTTTCCAAGCAGGCCAGGCGCTAAAACTTGCACTAGACACGGCAGACAAAGAGGGTGGAATTCATTTACGTGCTATCAGTGATTCTGTCAAAGTATTGACGTCCACATCAAATAAGTTTTGCGATTCATTGGCCAGGATTGTGGTAACTGTGATGGAACAACTAGCTCAGGAAGTTTGCTCGCGACAAGACTCCGTTATTGGAAAGGGTGACAACCATTCATCAATAGCGAAGAAGATTCGAGAGTCGCAAAGACAATTCCAGGCATCACTGCTCGCATATATTAAGATTATTGAAGCACTGGCACTTCTTAAACCAGACATTTTGCCCGCAGTACGTGACGCATACTCGGAACTGGTTGCAGAAGGAATCATGAGCAAGAAAAGAATGAAGGCGTATTTTGCGTCATTGCCTGGGAGAACGTCAGTGAAAATAGCACACGAAACAAACTTTGATTTTCCCGGCCGTACTTCTGCATCTGTCACTCATGATCTGAGTGAGTATGCACCTGTTTCTTTACGAAATCCGAACACAACAGATGCGTCTGGCATCATGAAGCCAGTGAATGTAGAAGATGTAGAGGCTGCTCTCAGTGAGATGCTGCCGTTGATTGCTCGAGAGGCGTATTTTACAGCTGCACTTTTTGGGTTGAGTTCAAGACATCTTGATGGGCGGCAAAAGAAACGCAATTTCGAAGCAGCAAAAAAGAGTGTTGACAACTCGTCGCAATACTTCAGGTATTACATGAATCGTATATGTGGTATAGCATCAGAGGTCGACGCAGAGGGAAAGAAAGTGAAGGGTGATGCTATGCTTAGTTTAGTCGCATCTATCCACTTGAACGAAGCAATGGATGGCTACATTGATCGACACAAGAAGGGGGGTGATCACTCATTATCACTCGCGTATGTTCGCGCAACCATCCTTGACTTACGAAAGAAAGTCGACAGACAGTGGGTGATATGGGTGGAAGACCAAATTAAGTGGATTCGCACAAACCCAGGCGTGCCTCAAAATGGAAAGAGGGCGGGGATCTTTGCAAGTGTTGCACGATTTCCAAGTTATCTTGACCATGTCCTTATCTGTTGCAAAGCAGGAAGGCCGAAAGATTACACTCCCAATCTAGCAAAGATCAAGGTTGTGAGCTACTACTTACAAAAAATGGCTTCCGGTCTTTTTGCAAGCTTGAATGAGTGTGCAGAGCGTGAAACAACTGATCAGCAATACGCCGCAGACGTAATGAGGATGGAAAACTCGTACTTCTTTACCCAGAGCATTAAACAAAGAGGGCTGGAGTTGACAAATCTCTTTCAGAAACAGATCACAGGGGCAAGTGTCATTTGCAAGCAAAGTACAGATGCGTACTTGGGGTGGATGATCAAACGCGAGTTCAAGGCAATGCACAGTCTTTTTTCTAATATCTCTCGAATTCGAAAGGACGTCGGCGACGCAGACGTTCCTATTCATGTCCCACGTGCTCAATTCGTGAGGACGATTCAAAAAGAGTCAAGCAAAGAGATCATGAAGGAGAAGATTGGTGGTGAGTGTTAGTGGATCTTCAATTCTTGTGTACACTATCTGCTTTTGCTGCACATCTAAACCCAATTCCTGTCCGGTTTTTTAAGTTGTTTACGCTCGTATGGAGAAGCATTTGTCGGATGGAGGTGGGCTTCTACCAATTGCCTGGAAGGCGCTCGTGAAAGTCCTCTATGAATGGTTTGGGCGGTGGGAAAAACTCAGCACATCGTGCTACAAGTTTATCCTCGAGCCCAGTGCAATCGATGTTGTCAGGTTGGCCAAAGCAGCAACTGGAGCAACGGCAGGAAGACGAGTTACTGATGGCAAGGCAGATAGTCGAAAGTATGCATCAATATAGATAATAATAAATATTTAAGACGGAGGTGGGTTATCTCATTTTGTGTTATGTGGTGGGCAATCGGGCTGGGTCCATCTATACTATATCTCTCTCACGCTCACATACACCACACTTCCTTTGCAAGTGATCTTACAGCCTTTACCGCTAATCTAGCAGAAATTTAATCTCAAAAATTTGCTTACTTATAATTTGCCTCTACTATCTTGAGCTCTCTCTCTCTCTCTCTCTCTGGCATGGATCACTGTAAGAACTCACTCTAGAGCACTCTAGAGGTTTTTCTGCGTTTGACGGTATGTGAGACGATTGATTTGGACACAGCAAGTGGGCGTTGTATTAACATCTCACGAGCAGTGTGATGCGCATGACACAACCGCCACAAGCTGTGTCCGTCGTCACGATTCGAGTTTCCGATCGCATCTTGAGGAGATGAGCTGCAGAAGCAGAAGCGGAAGTAAGCACTCGATGCAAGTCATGTTGTATGTGGACCATCATCTTGTTGTGGTGATAAGAGATCTTGTATGCGGATCATCGTCTTGTTGTGATGATATGATGATGACGAGACAATGGATCTTGTAGTGGTGATAAGATGACATTGACACGATAGATCTCGCTGCGGTGACGATAAGATACCAAGCACTGTCGAAAGAGAGGAGAAGCAAACAATGTTGTTAGAAAGATGATGTGAAATATAGACACGGCAACAATCATCTTCTTCCGACATCGTCACTCCGGAACAAGCCATG
>JALLBJ010000307.1:0-29061 GCA_036940105.1 Skeletonema potamos
TTGGGACATCTCTAGTTGGGATTACATATCATTAGCTACTTTCCCGCTCTCCCTAAGTATATGTATGTAACTGGTTACTATTATGGTAGGTAGTAAGGTACCTAAGTAACTGGTTACTGCCTGCACTTTATCTATTATCTATCCACCAGTAAATGAAGACCATGGTAGCAGTGAAACACCTCACATCGCCAGCAACCATCCCTCGCCTGCCAGCATGTCTTTCCGTCCTAAGCTATAATGTCCTTCTGCCCAACTCGCAAGATGGATGGTGGAATTACAAAAGTTACCTTCCACCCCTCGCTCCTCCTGATGAATACATTTCTACTTGGGAATATAGAAAGTCTCTCCTACGAGAACGGATTGGGCTCATTGACGCGGATGTGGTTTGTCTCCAAGAAGTTTCGCCATTGTCATTCGAAGAGGACTTCAAATTCATGACTGAAAATCTTGGTTATGATGGCGTAGAGTTGTTTCGAAAAGGAAGGTTCAGACCTGCAACATTTTGGAAAAAGGACAGAGTTGAACTAATCAGTCCTGCACAACATAAAGATCGAACTATGTTGACTACGTTTCGACTTGTTGGTAGCAATGATGAAGCCAACCATGACAACTGGCATGTATTAAACTGTCATTTCCAGGCAGGAAAAAATGGTGGCAGACGTGTGCGGCAGTGTGACGAAGGAGTGACAGCTGCATACAAGTTGGCAAAGAAACTCAAGGAAAAGAATCCTGAAGATCTAAAGCTGATAGTTTGTGGTGATTTCAATGGAGGCAATGAGTCAGGAGCTGTCGAATACTTGGAAAAGGGAATTGTGGACCAAGATTTTATTGAAGATGGTGAGCAGGTGTCGAGCAAGGCTAAGAAAATTCCGTTGTCTGCTCCCTTGATTGATGCAATATGCATCGATAGAGAAGATAATAATCCTGTGCCTCCCACTCTTGTTGTACCGGAGCTAATATCCATGATGATAGACCAAGGAAGTATTGAGACTGCATACATAGAGCCACAGTTCTCGCAGCAAGTCATCCAACGGCTCTCCAGAATTTACAATCGATTTGCAAAAGAGTCACCTGGTATGCAAATGACAAAAGCGGACGTGGAGCGATGGCTAACTATTATCAATGGTCGCGTTGGACGTGGATCCGAATTTCGAAACGCTGCAAAATACATGGGATGGAAGGAGCCACCAACAGATCCTGAAGAAAAGAAGGAAGACCGTCCCCCAATCGTAATACCAGACGGTTCAATACTTACATTCACAGATTTCGTCGCTGTATATCTAGATGAGCTACGACAGGGCAAGTTTTGGGGGATAGCATGGGATCTGGCAAAACTGGATGAACCTCTAGATGTCAAGAAGGTTTTTGAAGCTCGGTACGATCGCATGTATTGCAGTGCATCGATCCAGCCAACAGCAGTATTAGATACAATCTCGACAGAGCCATGTCCAAACAAATTGGAACCGTCGGACCATCTACCAGTGTGTGCTTCATTTCAAGTAAGAAAATAAAAATAACATCGTTATACATACGAAAAGTTGTTATTGTACTATTATTTGTACACATGCTGAATCATAAGTTTTCAAGGTTGCCACGGTACTACCCACCAAAACATTACTGCAAAATGGAAAAAGGCCCCCAAAATGACAAAGCAGTGCCAAATCTCATGAAAACCAAATTTGCCTGGATAAGGGTTAGGCTTTTCGGTTGAGTATATATAGCCGCCAACAGTATAGCATAGCCCACCAAGCATGAAAACCACCAAACCTGATAATCCAATATATGGTATGATATAAACCGCCAGAAAAGCTCCAAGCCATCCTATAGTAATATACATTGTCATTGACATCCATTTGGGTATTAATTCAGGTCCAAATCTGGCCGTCATTACCATCCCAATTAGTGATAAGAACCACGCCACGCCCAAGAAGGACCATCCGATGACCGAGTCATTAAGAAAGACAAGACACAATGGAGTAAATGTTCCAGCGATCAATGGATAGATGGCAAGATAATCAAACATTCGTAATCTAGATTCCACGTCTACAGAAGCATTAATGGCATGATGCAGTGTCGAGCACCCAAATAAGAAAATCAGAGATGCCCCATATATGGTGAAGCTAACAATCTTCCATGCATTCGCTTGTGGAGACGACGACCGAGCAATTAGTAATGTAGTCCCCAATACGGACAACATACATGCCGATAGATGAGAAAGTGAATTGAAGACCTCATCGGTAACGTGACTTGAGTTGTCGCGTGAGAGAAGTCGTGTTTTGCCGACATCGGCGAACGACCACGAGAGTGGTGGGGCTGGTGATGGTGAAGAAGTTTCTTCGTCTTCTGTCCAGTCGCCCATGATATGACAGCCACTGGCCACTACTGGTTAGTAGCGAAATCAGGAGGTACTCGGGCTGGGCCGTGACGGACGTTATTTGTATACAAGAGGGAACGTTTTCACTTGGCTTATCTTATATTCTCATTGCGTTCGTATTGTTGTTTCAAGGTGGGATGGAATAATGCCGGTCAACCGGGAAAATCAAAAAACAAAAACCAAGATCCGATGCCGTCGGTCGCGTCCGCGAGCTCTGATCATCAATGACCAGGACCATAGCCTCCAACCTACACCGGAGGCCCCTTCTTAAAGCCCAGCAGAAATAATAATGTCAGAAGAAGGTGGCAGTGGAGGCGGAGCAGGAGGCTACGTGCCTCCAACTGTTCTGACAGCACCAAATTCGAATGATTCAGTCGGGAGCAGCAACGGCAAGAAAAATGATGAAAGCGATGCCTCCCCGGCGGCAGCACATCCTGACATGGAAGCTGACGAGACGCATGATCAACATGCTACTGACGCTGCTGATGCTTCCATAAACGAAGGGGTATTGAAGCCAGCAGAGGAGAAGACAACATCGCCGATAACAGAGGGGGAAGGAGCGGCGGGGGGTCTCTTCGCCGGACTGTCCCTCTCGCCCAGCGCTAGTGGCGGTGGTCTGAGTGCTGCTACAGCACCATCACCATCGTTGGAAGGCCAACCTTCCAAACAAGTGTCACAGCATCAGCCATCCTCGCGTGCTTCCACGCCGGTCCACTCTAATGAGTCTCTTCCGACATCTCCGGAACTTTCAAATAAGAAGGGCTCTGCAAAAATTAATCAAGTCAAGTCACCGATTGTCAAACGGGGCAGTGCTGCTGGTGGCACGACCGGTCCTTCTTCTTCGCTTCCACCAGCCGCAACAAATCATCAGGCGTCGGCAGCGTCCAAAACTAATCACAAAAATAAGTCAACAACCCCAAAATCAAATACCAATTTGATGTTACAAGTGACCATCCTCCCACCATCGAAAAAAGCATCCCCGTCTTCTTCTCAAGCAACAATGAACACTGACACAACACTACGTCTTCTACGGAAATTCTACACCAAATCATCACCTTCAATACCCCAACATGCCGGTGGATCGCAACCTGTTTCATGGTATGGATGGATGTTTGGTACATCGGTGGAAACTGCGGGGAATGAAGATCCGGCTTTGAAGTGCTATCATGACTTTACTGAAGCTTTGGGTGTGGTCAATGAGGATGGAAAAGGAGGTTCAGCAGCAACCGCAGTTGGTAACACTACTGCTGCTGTCAATAATAGTGGAGGAGATGAAGATATCATTGTCGAATCCATATTGGGACATAAAGATGACTCCCCCTCCAAGGCTCGTGAAACACTCGCATCTTTTATTCAACTGGTGCATTGCTGGTGCTTAACTTCGGCACAGGCTGTAGAGGCATTACTGGAAAAGGGTGAGGACAGTGGTGGCAAGGCTTCGCATGATAGTGTGGTTACCGAAGAATTGTTGAGTTTGGCTATCAGCACGGCAAATTCGTTGGTGGCTCATGGTTGTTTGGATGATTTGTATGTGAATATTGGACATCTTGAAAACACTGGTGGCATTAGCAGTCGTAGTAGTAGTAATAGCAGCAGCAGCAGTGGAGCGGAAACAAATGATGAAGCTCAAGAAATTGACGAGATTTTGGACAGCAATGTAGATTCCGTTGGGGCACCCTCTCTAGTGAAGAAGGCTGTGAACGTTTTAGCAGAATCTGTGTTTGCTGCAGATTTATCATTGGAACAAATTGAATTGGCTGCGTTGAAATTCTTGTTGACTACTGGATGCCGTGTAGCGGCGTGTTCGACTGACGATGTTGAGAATAAGACTGTAATGGAGCCGATGTTGCGGGGGACGCATTTGCTCCAGACGATTCGGATATGTTCGCACGTTTATCTACAGACTGAGTCAAAACCGAATAGGATTACTGCCAAGGCGGCATTACAGCAACTGGTCATTGGTGTCTTCGTTCGCTTGGAAAGGGCTATAGACCGATTAAAGGTGGAAGAAAAGGTGGTGCCTTCAACGAAGGCAACCAAATCGGCAGAGGGAACGTTCGCGTCACAGGATCACAGGGATGCGTATTTGGTGCTGAGGTCATTGTGCAAGTTAAGCATTCAGACATCATCTATTCATCCTCTTAGAGAAGATGGCAGTGACTCGAGTGAAACATCGTCAGGCGCCGCTGCTAGTTCTGCCCCCGCTCCCGTTGCTGCGGCAGACTCCCCAGGTGTCATTGTCGACAAGCAAGCCCTACAATCACGTATATTAGCATTAGAGCTCCTACTGCACATCTTGAAACACAAATCTGGGGGTTGCATCCTCTACGCTGGTCCACAGTTTCACTACGCCATCCGCCAATACCTTTGCACGAGTCTACTCAAAAATACGACAAGCCCCGATACTACCATCGTTGAATTGAGTCTGCGCCTCTTCGTTCCACTCATTCGAAATTTCCGCTCGCTATTGAAGACGGAGATTGAAGCGTTTGTTACCAATGTCTTCTTTGTTATTCTGGATTCGAAAAATAGCACCATCCAGCATAAGCTTTTGGTTGTTACATTATTTGAAGAGATTTGTAGTGACGCAACGACTCTGGCAGAAATCTTTCTCAACTATGATTGTGATCTTTCCGCGGTTGATTTGTTCCAACGTATTGTGAATGCTCTGGGAAAGGTCGCACGTGTGGGATTGACGGACGCGACTGGATCGGGTGCTGCTGGCTCCTCGTTGCAATTTGTGGCTGGTGCAGGAGCAACACGAGCGGAAAAGATGAGACAGGACCATCGCGAGTTGCGGTTGGCCGCAATGAATGCATTACGGCAGGTGTTGGCAAGTTTACATTCAAGCATAGCAACACCTGTTAAAGTTGATGGGAACGGTGGAGATATTAGCGTGGATGAGGCCAGTTTGCAGCTAAATTCGTTGGCCATCAATGGAAACGCGGGGGGTAAGTCGCCGGAGATTGATGCCGTACCAAAAAAGCCAACCATCGAAGATGCCGCCGCAAAAAAAACATTGGTGGAGATGTATGATTCAAAAAAGAAACGTAGAGAAGAGGAGTCTCAAGCAGCATTGAAGTTTAACCAAAAACCTGCAGCCGGCTTGAAGTATGCATCAGAGAAGGGACATTTAGATGCCGACGATCCGGTTGATGTTGCGAAGTATCTTCTCCGGAACAAAGATCTTTTCGATAAGGCTCAGATTGGAGATTTTCTTGGCAGAGAAAAGGAGTGGAATGGTGGTTTTGCATTGAAAGTTCTCCGAGCTTATGGGGATGAATTGGATTTTAAAGGAATGGATTTTGATGAGGCTATTCGATATTATTTGAGTGGCTTCCGTCTTCCTGGTGAAGCGCAAAAAATTGATCGCATCATGGAAGTCTTCGCTGCACGGTACACTGACCAAAACTCTTCGGTATTTCCCACTGCTGATGCAGCGTTTATCCTTGCTTTTAGTATCATTATGCTGAACACTGACCTCCACAATCCGGCGATCAAAGAGGATCGCAAAATGACAATACAAAGTTTCCAACGTATGAACAGTGGAGTATGCGATGGAGGTGACTTCCCCGATGAAATGCTTGCTGATATTTTCAATCGAATCAAGACTAATCCCATCAGTCTAAAAGAAGATGATGATGCCAGGGAGAGTGCGGGTATTAAGACAGGTGGAACTGCTGCACCTTCAGCTTTGTCGACCGCGAGCGACTTCTTCTTTGGAAATCACTACATCGACGAAGATAAGGCCAGAAAAACGAATTATCAGAAGGAAGGGGATCAAATTGTTCGAGACACTGAGTCAATGCTGCGTCAAAGGAGGAAGGCTACAAAACATCCGTCAAGTAAAAAATCGCCTCGGGATAACCTGACGAAGCGTGCGTCTGTCAACTTTGTTGGAACCGCTGATACAGGTCTGAAGGATGAATACGTAACACCCATGTTCGACGTGACTTGGGGCCCTGCATTAGCTGTGTTTTCTACTGCAATTGAATCCGCCAACATCACCGAAAGCGCTCTGTCATCGATTGCTACTGACGAGGAGATGGACCACGCAGTTGATAATGCTGCTTCTGTAATTGAAGTCTCCCTCAATGGTTTTCAATTGGCCATCTGCATTGCTGGTATCTGTGGTAATGATACTGCACGAGATGCGTACGTCCGCGCATTGTACAATTTTACCCTTCTTGGAAAAGGGCGGCTGCTTTCTTCACGTCACATTTACTGTGTGCAATCTCTTTTGCGTCTCGGTATTGATGATGGAGAACTTCTTGGCGTGTCATGGGAGCACATTTTTAGAGCACTTGCAGAGGTAAATCGCCTGCAGCAACTTTGGGAAGTCAAAGCCAGAAGTGATAGAAAGAAGAGAGCAGATGATGAAACCGACAGCGATACATCCTCCGACGTAGATGATATCAATTTTCCTCTCGAAGATGAAATGGACAAGAAAGGGATTGATGAGGCTAACGCCAAAGCAATTTACGGTGCCATTTCACTTAACCTTGTTGATTCTATTTTTCAACGCTCTTCATTTCTCTCGCGTCCTGCATTGAAGGACTTTGTTTATCAGCTCTGCCGTGTATCGCGGATGGAAATCTCAGGATATGGTGGGCATGTTGGAAGTGATGCTAATGACATCGATTTGACTAATGACCATTACATGAAGCATCACACTCTCGTTTCAGACAGAATCAGTAAGGAGGGCGTCGGTGGAAGTCAGCCTGCGATTTATAGTCTTCAAAAGCTTGTGGAAGTGACTCAATTCAACATGGAATCACGTCCCCGACTCATTTTCGCTGACATCTGGGGAACTATATCTACACATTTGACGAGTACTGCTCTTCATGAAGAAGCAGCAGTGGCAATGTTCGCAGTAGATTCGTTACGACAACTGAGCATGCAGTTTTTGAATAGAGAAGAGCTTGGAGTGTTTGAGTTCCAGCGTAGATTTTTGAAGCCGCTTGAGATAATCATGTCCCGAAGTACGCATGTTAGTGTAAAGGAACATCTCCTCAGTTCAGTGGAGCAACTAATTTTGATATACGGATTCGATGACGGAGACCAGTCTTCTGAGAAGGCATCTGGGGTTCAAAAGCGAGCTCATCAAGGGACACTTCGCAGTGGGTGGCGATCAGTTTTACTTGTTCTTGGGACGGCCGGGCTTGATAAAAATGAGGCGGTTGCCTCCCAGGGATTTCAGTTATTATCAGCTCAAATACAACAATGTGTAACAATATGCAAAAAGGGGGACAGTGGCGCTGATAGGCCTGTGTCTCTCCTGGCAGAACATTTCGTCGATTTGGTCAATGCTCTCCTGCTCTACGTGTCGGGTCAATATCAAGACCTTAGCTCCAAGTCGCTTGATAGCCTTATTCAACTCTCTGACGTGTTGGCGGAAGGAAGAGTATCAGTGTCGTCAACTCGCAATAAGACATCCACCAGCCCCAGCTTCCACAACGATGAGCTCGAGCTTTGGTGGCCCATATTGCTGGGGTTGTCGAAGACGATGGGCGACCGCAGACATGAAGTTCGAGTAAAGGGCTTGCAGACGCTGCTCAGCATTGTAAACAAACATTTCTTCCCTCCGTCACAAGGCAAAGAAGTTGAGGAGAACGGTCACAGCTCGCCCCAGCACGGCGATTTGCAGACGTTACAACTGATTTTCCGTGGAATATTGGTGCCTGCACTTGAATTCGAAGAAATGGATGGAAACAGCACATCAGGCTTTGCTCCAGAGTTGCTTCCACCAAAGTTTGTCTACTTTATCACGGCTCCTCCTCCAAATGCCTCCAATATATCTGATAAAGGGCAACGAGAATGGATAGGTACAACGTTTGACCACCTTGTTGACGGTTGTGTATCAATTTGCTTGAAATCTATGGAAGCATTTGGTAATGACTCTTTAGTTGAAGAGGTCTTGGCAATGCTCAACAGCTGCCTCCTTTCTGATTCTGGTCACTTAGCTGTTAGAGGACTCCGTCGACTCCAGCAATTTGTAACGAAAGACTTGGATCTGAAAGACATTACTGATGATACATGGGCTACAGTGTCGCACATGCTGTTTCGGGTGTTGTCTATTAGAGGAATGCCCCTATCCTCTGTGCCGGAAAGTGAAGGTTCCACCGATGAAGAAGAAGAGCAGCTGAAGAAAGAATACAATGATGCTATGGATGAGTTCATCCGGGAGCAAAAACTATTCTCTAACAGAAGGTATATTGGTTGCAATGCTGCAATGGTCATAGGTTCGCTCCTGACGACCGAAAATATTGTAGAAAGCATGGGTGTACAATGGTACATCTTCCTGATGAGTGGATTAGGCACCGGAATTAGGGAATGGGAAAGAGCAGCAGAAATCTTGAGCTCTAGCGGCTCACAAGAATCTTCTTTTCAGCCTTCTCCACCGCATTATTTGGAAAATGTACTCTATGCACGCAGATGGATGACTAAATTTATCCTTTCTCTAACATCACAGACAGATGCTTCCACTCTCGAAAATGCACAATTCCAACATGTGCTGAAGGAAGAAACTGAATCTCTCCTTCATGCCTTTTTAAAGAAGGAAGCCGACGAATCTAGTTCTCCTGTGGACATGAGAAATGTATCGAAAATGGTCACAGACATACTCGAAGGCTTCAATGGGCTAAGTGATGAAAAACTGTCTACAATGAAGTGGTTATCTCCTGTGCTCAGCACTTGTATTCAGACGAATAATACAAGTTTACGGACTTCAGTTCAGATTTTGCTGACCCGGTTGACTCAACAGAAGTGATCGGGATTAAAGCTAATCATTGCTTATAATTTGATTCAATTTCTCTTACGCCAAAAGCATCGATGCATTTTATTCGTGGTGGCTGTGGTGAATTGATAAGATACCTCTGACGCAATTGCTCAAAACACTCCATAATCAACACCTCCGCCTCTTGACGTGACATTCCCCTTCGATATCTTTGGTCGAGTACTGACAAAGCAAAATTTGAGCCGAAGCCATGACAGCCATATGATAAGTCCTGCAATGATCCGTATTGATCTAGCCAAAATAGTTTGGGTGACAGGAAAGAATTCGCTGCAGGAGTACTCCCTCCTGAAGAATCATTCTGGCAGATTTGATCGTCCTGCTTTTCTTCGGTAATTCTCTCGGATGACAGCCTATATGCTGATGATGCAGCTGACACTTGCCTCTGCACTCTCTCCGAAAATGATGATGAAGCACCGGAATAAGAGGCGCATCTCACCATGCCACCCACAAGAAGACAAAGCTGTAAAGGTTGACGAGATCTCATTCTGGTTGCAATTTCTTTTCTGGCCAAATACGCAATCGATTCTGCATCTAGACCTGCCGGGGAAATGGAACCCAGCACAGTTTTTGTCGTTGATGACGATTCACCGTCAAATGTACAAACGACATCATTGCCAATACCCGCTTCATATTCCCTCACTTGTGTGTGAATTTTTAATGTTCCAGCCATTCTATCCGCATCAGCTGCATCGCCAGCGAATCCAACCACAATCGCCTGCTGCTCCACACTTCGTCTGTGTGATAAGCAGTCACTGCTGTCGGTGATGCCACTGTCAGTATGTAATATATTAAGGGCATTATCTCCCCCACCATCATGAATAACAGAGAGTTTGTCTACATTTGAAGAAGTCAACGAAATACCCCCACCGCCAGAGGAACTTGTGTCTGCGCCCATCATGACAAAATCTCGTCCTACGATGCCAATAACTGTGTCTTGACCCGCAGCAGATTGTTGTGCGGATACATCTCTGTACAAAAGGGTGAGGAGGAGGTATTCCAGCTTCATCGTTGTTTTTAGCAGCTAGCACTCCATCTCTCCATTCGACAGAAGACGGCCAAGAGTATTTTGTTTGTATGTATGTAAATAGGTATGTACGTAGATAGAATAGGTAAATAATCGATCCCACTGTAGTAGGTATCGATGTATGTACCATACGTTACTCGCCATCTGTTTGCTAAACAGAAAGATACCACCTTTTAACTTTGCTGAAAAGGCTTCATTCTATCACCTTGTGTTGTTCTGCTGAAACCGTTGCATACTTTTACTTCTGAGAGCGTCGTCTCGTCCATCATTCACCCAGCATGCTCTCCTCCATTGCACGCCAGCAGCTCACCACTCACCGTCTCTCCTTCTCTGGATCTGCTGCTGGGTGGCGTCAAGCGGCTGTTGCCGTTGGGGCATGCAGTGCATCATCATCATCGGTTTCTTCTCGCTCCGTCACATACATCGGAGGATACTATCCGAATCCACCTGCAGCAAACGTCAAGAACGGAAATAACCCACATCATACTGTAGCAGCATCTTCGTTGTTGTCGTCGTCATGCCTCTCTACTCGAACGCTCAGTAGCGCTGCAGATCTCAAAGAATCCTATGATTATATTCTCGTAGAACGTCGCTTTCCAGAAGATAATAGCGTCGTTGGGGGTGGCGTAGGTGTCATATCGCTTCATCGCCCCAAAGCGTTAAACGCGCTTTGTGATGCTTTATTTGAGGATCTAATCCATGCTGTTAGAGCTTTTGACAACGACGATGACATTGGTTGTATTGTTATTACGGGCAGTGGAAAAGCATTTGCGGCAGGTGAGTTGTTTAAATGAAGAGTTTGGATGAATTTGTCTACTCATGATGATTTGTCAATCCATTAGCTTGATTCCTATTCGCCATTTCTATCAATTTAGGTGCGGATATTTCAGAGATGAGCAAAAAGGACTTTGCCGATGTATACAAAAAGAATATGTTTGCTCAATGGGCTGATTTGACTAAAGTCTCGAAACCAACGATAGCAGCGATCAACGGCTTTGCACTTGGAGGTGGTTGTGAACTCGCCATGATGTGTGATATTCTGCTTGCCGGAACAAAGGCGCAGTTTGGCCAGTACGTCAATGTACTATTCTATTCGACTTTTGTGTCACCAAAATGCAAGCAATGTTCTCACATGTTTCATCCTCTCCATTTTGATTGAAATGATAATATAATAATCAGACCTGAGATTAACTTGGGCGTCATCCCAGGGGCAGGAGGCACGCAGCGTTTGATTCGTGCCGTTGGAAAATCAAAAGCGATGGAAATGTGTTTGACTGGAAATCGAATCACTGCACAAGAAGCGCTTGATATAGGACTGGTGTCGAAAGTAATTGATACCGAATTCTTACTGGAAGAAGCGGTAAAGATGGGTTTTTCTATTGCAGAAAAGGGAAGTATATCGGTACGAATGTGTAAGGAGGCAGTGAATGCTGCGGAAGAGATGACATTGGCGGAGGGTTTGAGGCTTGAACGAAGACTGTTCCACGCATTGTTTGCGACCAAGGACCAGAAGGAGGGCATGGCCGCATTTCTCGAAAAGAGAAAACCCAATTTCACAAATGAATGAAAGTAAACAAAGCAGATCAAGTGCGTTGATGCCCTCTGCTGACAAGGAGATAAGGAAGTAGGACACCTTGTAGACTGCTCAGCTAGATATGTAACATTGTTTTTACTCTTTTCAATGGACGCAACCTATTTACCAGCCGTCAGATAAAAATAGTATTTACCGTAGCAGAGTACTTATCTCTGTCTGAAATTCTCCGAAGAGAGAGATTCTGGTGGGTGTGCCATCGTCTCTCTCCCGGGCTTCAACTCGGTGGAGCCGGCCAAATTTGGCCACCAACACCGCACCCAATCCGATCACTTTTGACATAAAAACATGACGCTGCCTGCCAGCACGGAAGTTTTGGAGCTCAAACTTGTACCCAAAAGTCAATGTGTCTGCTGCGCTAAGATGAAAGTAACATTATTTGATCCTACGTCTCAAGATGTTTCTCGTTATGGAACTACAACAACCGAATACGTGGAAGATGATTGGAAGCCTTGGGAAACTGATGATTACGAGATAAAAGTTGACGATTTTTCTTTTGAACCTGTGTTGTATGAAGACGTATATGCGGCAGAGCAGTTAGAGCGAGTTGAGCGGATGGAATCAGTGGAGAAGAAAGTAACTGATAATGGAAGAAGTGGTGATCCTTCATCATTCGCTGTGATTGGAGAGGGGGGGAATGGTAGCTATGGTATTATCAAGCGAGTTGGTGCTGATCGTCAAGATGAGTCAATGATGGAAGACATTGATGATGTTATTGGGCCCGTTTCCTTGTGCTGGAAGGGAACTCAGTCAAATGCCACTGAAGAAATTGTTGATTATCCTTCATCCCTTGTGGAGTTTAAAGATGAGACTGGAAAAATCAATCAAGTCGAATTCACTGATGATGCTGGAGATAGGCCTAACTTGGCAGGTGTGTCTGATGTGAGCCCTGGAGAGAATCATGCAAAAAAGCCAGCTGATATTGTCAAAGACTTGGAATGTCTCCTAAAGCTGCGCCCAAATGACTTCTTGAACAGAAGAATCTACGCCACTAAACGAAAGAGCTCATGTACCGTATCAACTGCTTCTACGTGTTCTAGCAGCTCTGATAACACTTTTGTCCCAGCAGGTTGTGGGTTTTTAACTGGATTTGTTAAGAGAAATTTCGATCTTTGTTTAGAAGAGTTCTTTGATGCTGATGATGACAATTCTTTTGCCAGTGATTCTTATTATAGTGTGCTTGTGTGCAAAAACGTGAACAGGAGGAAGATCAACGTTCCCGTGAGGAGAAATGAAGTTGGATTAGATGAGCAATAACACGTGGAAAAGGAGATAGAGATTATTGCCCCTGTTCCCATCAAGAAAAAAAATAGATTCGCCGACAACTTGAAGCGGATTTCGATTTTAGTGTGAAGCATACCTGGAATGTACTTAAGAAACAAGTATTATATCACAAACGATTTTAGTGCGCTTCTTTCAGAGGTCACTACTCAAAGTTTCGGGCCGAATTGGGTGTAGTCGACGTCGCCTTTCGTCGCATACTTTTCGAAGTTTTTCACATACATATTTGCCAGCTTTTTCTCTGCTTCGTCGTATTGTTCAGCATCTGGCCAGTTATTCCTAGGGTGTAGAACGTTAGAGTCTACCCCTGGGATCGACTCAGGAATTTCCCATCCAAACACCGGGTCCTTTTCCCAAGTGGTATCATCGATGCTACCATCAAGAATGTAATTAACGCAAGCTCGAGTAGTCTTGATTGACATCCTCTCCCCGACACCATATGGTCCACCTGACCAGCCGCTGTTAACAATCCACGCTTGCGCGCTGTGTTTCTCAAGCTTATCTTTCAACAGTTCCGCGTATCTTGTAGGGTGAAGAGTCAGAAAGGCAGCCCCAAAGCAAGCAGAAAAGGTAGCTGTTGGTTCAGTTACTCCCCTTTCAGTCCCCGCTACTTTCGCGGTGTATCCCGAAATGAAATGGTACATGGCTTGTTCCGGTGTAAGTTTCGCAATAGGTGGCAACACACCGAATGCGTCACAAGACAAGAAAATGATATTCTTTGGGTGACCTGCCATTTGCGGCTTGTGCTGTGAGAAAAAGAAGTGATCCGTGTGAGCATTTGTTCGAAAGATTCACGTATTCAACGTTGTAATCGAAATTGACAAAACTTACATAGTTGTCAATGTGAAAAATGGGATAGCTAACGCGTCCATTTTCAGTCTTGGTAGTGTCAAAGTAATCTGGTACGAGATCATCACCCTTCAGAGCCACATTCTCCAACATTGCATCCTTCTTGATGGCACGGTAGATATCAGGCTCTGTCTTCTCAGTCAAGTTGATGGTCTTGGCATAGCAGCCACCTTCAAAGTTGAAAATTCCATCTTCATCCCAACCATGCTCATCATCACCTATTAGTGCTCGGTGAGGATCAGCAGACAAGGTAGTCTTACCAGTACCGCTAAGTCCAAAGAAAAGAGCCGAGTCGCCAGCCTTGCCAACATTGGCAGAGCAGTGCATCGGAAATTGAGGAGGGTTTTGCATTGGAAGCCAATAATTCATGAGCGAAAAGATACCCTTCTTGTTTTCTCCACCATACCACGTGCCAAATATCACGGCACACTTCTTCTCCACGTTGAAGACAACTGCAACCTCGGAATTCAGTCCATGACGTTTCCAATCTTCATCCACCTGTGAGCAGGCATTGATCACAGTAAAGTCGGGTTCAAATCCATCGAGATCAGACTCGTGATTGGCACGGATGAACATATTCGTAACAAAATGCTGCTGCCATGCCATCTCATGAACAAAACGAATCTTTCTTTGGGATTTGGGGTTTGCTCCACAAAATCCATCAAAAACGTAAGCCTTATCAAGCGCATTGAAGTGATTGACGGCTTTTTCGTACAACTCGTCAAAGACTTCTGGACTTGTCGGCTGGTTTACCTTGCCCCAGTCAATGTTGGCGTCACTTTCACTGCCAATATTTTTCACGATCCACTTGTCTTTGGGAGAGCGACCGGTAAATTTTCCTGTGTCGACGGTAAATGTGTCGCCATACTCTGCGTGTGCGACTTTTCCTTCATTGTTGGCGACTTCATGTTGGAAAAGCTCCTCAAATGTTTGATTCTTGTAGATGGTTGATGGACCGGTGATACCAAGGTGCGATATGCCAGCTTTTGCGCATGCATCTGCACCTTTAATGACGGAGGAAGAATTGTAATCGCCGCGGATAGGATCCTCGATGATTGGTACTGCAGACTTGTACGCAACTTGATGGCTCTCGTGGAAGTGACCGATGGGGAAGATCTTCTGATGGTAGGTGGAAGTATAACAAAGCAAGGACAAATATATGAGTGAGAGCACTTTCAAATCAATTTCTTCCTTCCTTGAGTGGAGATTCTCCAGTGGAATGATTAGTTGATGATGCATTGGGCGCGAGAATCACAATTTAATCTGAATCGAAACAAACCGAATCGCCGTGGCTGCCTTCCAACCCTTCTGAAAACAGAAGATACAAAGACTAACCTTTGTTGTTGTAGATTTTGATCTAATGGCAATTGAGCTGACTGAAGGCGATGAGATACCCCTTGCAACTAACGCTTTTATGGCAGTTCTTCCGCCATGTCTCGCGGCGGAGCTCAGCAAGGTACGGCTTGATGTTGCAAGCATGATGGTGGCCGTTGTTGATTAGTTAGCAGTCCGGAGAGGCTTGTTGTAGACCAAGAAATTTTCCGCTTCGTTGGCAACTGGCATGCAACATGGATTTGGCTCCCATCAACTGTCAACACAGAAAAGAGTTCGCATTTTGACACCCGCCCCGTTATCTCAGACAAAGCAGCGCAGGGGCATCAATGACGACAGATCTTCAACCGGCCCGTTCTGGCCCTTCTGTCGTTCCTCTCTCCTCCTCTTGTCCCTCCCCCGCCCACAAACGTCAGCTGTGACGGACGTGCACAAAAAAAATGCATCTCGTGCATCTGCTCATCGCTGTTGCTGTTCATCATTGGAGTCCATACTCATCCATTCCTCCCGTTGACCATTCCCTCGTAATCGTATCATTTTCTTCGTGTTTACTTCAAAATGTACGGTGTAGAAACACAAGTGCCCATCGGGCAACCTCTCAGAACATCCAGTTCCACTGGCTTGTCTCACGGCTCAAGCTCCAACTTGGAGATTCTCGCTCACGGAGACGAAAACACGACAGAGTATCGTATCAAAGCTGCCGATAAGACTGGATCGAAGCCCATTTCTTTGTGGCATGATGTCACTCTTGTCCATGTTGACCCTGCGACTGATCGTCCTACTCCTTATCTTAACTTTGTTTGCGAAATCCCAAAATTTTCACGGTACGAAGACATTTGATATGAATGTTCCTTTGGAGGGGTTCGTACTCAATTCTCACCATCTCCTCGTTCCTTTCCAATCTGCGCAGGAAAAAGTATGAGATTGCTACCGATGAGGTTGGTAACTTCATCAAGCAAGATGAGAAGAAGGGCGTTCTTCGTGAGTTCAAGAAGGGTGATATTTTCTTCAACTATGGTTGCCTTCCACGTACCTGGGAGGATCCCACATTCGTCCACCCCGATGCTGAGGGGTGCCGAGGTGACAATGATCCAGTGGATGTATGTGAAATTGGTGCTAAGATCGTCAAGACTGGAGAGATTCGTCCTGTGAAAATTCTTGGCATCCTTTGTATGATTGATGAGGGTGAGGCAGATTGGAAGGTTGTCGCCATCGACGCTGAAGATAAGTGGGCGCCTTTTTTGAATGACATCGATGATGTTGCAAAGCAACTTCCTGGTACTCTTGAGGCTATCAGAGAGTGGTTCCGAACATACAAAATCCCTGATGGCAAGCCACCCAATGTATTTGGACTTGATGAGAAATTTATGGACAAGCACTATGCACTTGAAATCATCAAGGAATGCAACCATGCCTGGAAGGAACTCATCACCGGGGAGAAGGAACGCAACATGGATCAGTATGATGTTGCAGTTAGGGGGCTTGTCAGGAAACTGTCAAAGTCAAATCTCGTTGACTTGGCTGCTGTTGACGATGATGAACATCCTACCTTCTAATCGTCTTCATCGTTATGTAGGGGTATGGAATGATTGTGCTGCAGTCACCGATGACAGATATAACTCAAACATTGCTGGAGATTAAATGAAAGGCATGTACTTATCGTGGGGAATGCAAATGAAGTAGCAGCAGGCAGAGTAGTAAGCTATAATATATCTTAGTATTGATATCTTGTAACATACCTCTAGAACTGTTTGCCTTACAAAGGGCTTGGGTGTAAGTAAGCGAGGTACCATAACAGGGGTAAGTTGTAAGTTATGGTCTAAGTGCCAAGCATAGGTATGTGTAAGACAGAGTGAAGCCGGAGGCGCTTCTCAACATCGACGCCAGCGTTACTGATCACCTGTGCTTTCAAACCCAGCCTGGATACGACATCTGTTGGCAGAGCAAAAATGGGATCAATCTGACGGTAAAACCGGCCTTCTTTGTTTCCGATCTTTTCCAAGTGGCCGATTAAACTAAGGCCACAAAGTCCAAAGAATGTGTGGTAGACATCCGGCATATCCATCGGGCGATCAGCAATCCCTCCATCTTCGTCATCTTGGCAGTTCAGTATGAATTGTCCAAGTTTGCCTGTATTGATCCATTCGACTCTCCCTAAGATTGATAATGCTGACAATATCCACCAACTGTAGCAAACATCCGCTTGTTTTTCGGGCCTTCCATTCAGTCCACCACTATCACATTGTCGTTCTGCCAACCACCACGAAAGGAGATCTGCATCTTCTAACAAATGGAGTGAATGTGCAATTGACAGCGCCCCTATGCATGTGAAGACTTGGCCTGCATGAGATTCAGCTCCCTCTACACAACCAAAACCTCCATCAAAATTGCGGCATGACATAATATATTTCACTGCTTTGTAAGTGTCAATGATCGGTTTCTCGCCTGGTATCACTTGCGTATTATGATTCTTCCAGTCTGGAAGCGGTAACCGGCCAAGAATTGCCAAGCACGAAAACGCACAATATATGAATCTATTATCTATCTCCCCCCATTCATCCCCACTGAAACTTCCATCCTCGTTTTGCAAAGATGATACATAATTGACTATGGCATCTTTGTCCAACCGCTCATCGTCAAGAGAGTTTGCCATGGCCAATATTTGTAGTGCAGATAATGTGTATAAGAGGTGCGCATCGTGTGGATTTTCGCCAGAACAGTTGCCTCCGAAGCCCCCAACTCGTGCATCATAGCATTGAAATACCCAATCTACAATGGCGGAGCGATTTTTCTTTCCGTCTTCCACTTCTGTCGCTGCTGCTACAGGCTTTGTCAATCCCATTAGGTCGTCGACCTCGCCCTCGTTTCGCAACAATGCTAAAGCGGCGAGACTCCAATAAACGCCGCTCACTCGTAAGTGCTCTGTTACCGCTCCTTCATATGAAGTAGGTGAGTCAAGTTTATCTCCTAGTGTGACGATGTAGTTCGCGTGTAGAGCATCGTAGAAGGGCCCTACGGGCGATGTTGTTTCGGCAGCCATGATGCTACTAGTATGTCGACAAAAATTTAGGGAGATGATTGAAAGTATCTGGCAAATAAGTACTCTACCTACTTACGTACTTAAGTATGGCCGTAGTAGATACTCCTATCTAATTTTTTGTGACGCGGCAGCGGCAAGCTTCGTGCGTCTGTTTCGATTTTTCACTTTGTCACTTCTTTTTGTGTTTATATTCGTAGTTTTATATATGTTTGTGTCATATACCATGTCGTCCGACTGATGTCCGACAAAACTAAAAGTAAACCAAAAAATGAAGGCGTCGTAATTATGATGAAAATAATCATCATAGTATTCGCAATGAAAGATGTCTCCCCACCTATTGATGATTATTATCGGCATAGGGCTTCTTCTTCCGACGGCATCTTGCTTTGCACATCTCACAATGAAAATACGATGTGGTCTCATTGGAATGCCCAATGTAGGGAAAAGCACCCTGTGTAAGTTCTTCTCCATCACTGGGGCTTCCAGTTCCCGATCTGCTTACTTCTCACAAACCATGATGCATCAGTTAATGCGATTGCACAGAAGTCATTGGCTCTTGCAAAGAACTTTCCCTTCTGTACAATCGAGCCAAATATTACTCCTATACCAATTCCAGATCCCATTCTGCAACAAGTGGCAGCAGTTGGGCAAAAGAGCAAGGCACTACCAGCAACCATAACTCTAATTGATGTTGCTGGGTTAGTGCGCGGTGCAAATCGTGGAGAGGGCTTGGGAAACAAGTTTCTTGCGACGGTTAGAGAATGCGATATAATCATACATGTTGTTCGAAACTATGAGGATGATGATGTGGTTCACGTTAATGGACAGGTAGATCCTGTGGCTGATGCAGAAGTTGTCAATTTAGAGCTGCTTTTGGCTGACTTATCTCATATCGAACGACGGCTGGAAAGAGCTACTTGCATAGATGAGGAAAGAAATGTGCTTCTCAAGGTGCAGAAAGGCTTAGAAGATGGTTTGAATGCAAGATCAATCGGATTGTCGTGTGAAGAAAAGCGCCTAATCAAGTCGATGGGATTACTGACGCTAAAGCCTGTTCTCTACGCATTCAACACTGATGAAGTAGATTTCATTCTCAACAAGGAAGAAATAATTGACCAGGCGGAGAATTTCATGAGTCGAATCGGATACTGTGATCGACAGACAGATTTGTACACGTTGGTCAGTGCCAAATTTGAGTCGCAAGTAGCGTTGATGAATATCGATGAGCGCTTGTCATATCTCGAATCTATAGGAGTTGAATGCACAACTCAAATGAGTCACCACACGCTACCACTTCTGGTGAAAGACATACTCAGCCTCTCTCTTGCATACACTGGCCCGGGTGTGCCATTGGAACGATCTCAAACGACCAAAACTCATATAATAGAACCAAGAGGAGTTACAGCAATAGGGTTGGCCGGTAAATTGCACGGTGATATAGAGCGTGGTTTCATTCACGCAGAAGTCGTAGATGCGCGAGATATGATTAAGTATGCCAGTTATAACGCGGCAAAGGAAGATGGTAAAGTGAGAATGGAGGGCAAAGATTATTCTGTTCAAGATAATGATGTTGTCTTAATAAAATGGAAAAAGTAGCAGCTAGCTAGAAATTCAAGATTGTTCATCATCACTACTCTCGTCAGATAAAGCTTCGTCGCTGAACTCGACATCATCCGTTTTCACAACGGCCTTCTGTTTAATTGGACTAGCTTTCTCTGTTTCGGCAGATGCCAAGCCATTCTTTGCAATGTATGGGCTCAATCGTGATAATGTTATGAATACAGCTTCTTCAGTGCGAATTGTTCTGCTCCCTTGATAAGGCGCTATGTTAACCCAAACATCAAACATCTTCTTACTATCCTCTCCTGATAACGGCATGCTCTCGTCAGCATCGACTGACTCTTCAATCCCAGCAACGCCTCCGAAAACTATTATCAGGTGATTGAAGCGTTCTTCGGCGCCGTCGGACTTTTTCATTGAATCTTTCTTCGCTAGACGAAACTTCGGATTATCAATGGAAACATCACCTCGCTCACTTGTCCCCACCTTCATATCATAGCCACCGTCATACGGACATTCATCGAAGATTGCTTTGATCGATGACGCCATCCGTGTCGTGTATCCCCAGTAAATACCATCTTGATCACGTGGTGTGGTCGGACTAACGACTATTCCCTTCATGGATCCTTTTTTTGAAGTTGCATAACTTTTTGGATCAAGTTGTACTGTGCATCGCAGTCCAGGTGACAATACTCGGTCGATCTGAACCAATGTATTTGGAACTCCACAATCCACAAATGATCCATCCTCACCAGCATCCTTGTCTACCACAACTCCTTCTCGGAAACTTGATACGTCTCCCCTACGCAAGTGATGCGGTGCATCAAGTGGTGGCAGCAATCCAGCAAACTGCAAGTCGGGATGCATAGGGAAGAATTTCCTTCGGAGGTATTGAGGGCATTCACAGTACTGCAGTATTCTTGCCAAGAATGCATGTGGATCTGTTGATGGTTGTTGATGATCAAGTTTTTTGTCTTGACTTTGTTCGCTTGTCTGTTCCTCTCCTTCGTTCCGTCTTGGTCCACGTTTGTAATTCGACAACGTTTTCAACGTACTTCCTAATCCATCATCGAAAACTACCACTTCATCCACACGGAACACAACTGCCGCTCTAGCAATTTGTCCAGCAAGTTGTGTCTGTAGCTCACGAGTTTGAGCATTTGAGACGACACTTCCCGGTACAGCAATGGACACGGTTGGGTATTGACCAGAGTTTAGTTTGAGTTTGGGAGGCTGGGCCATGACCCTGCCGAAACGGTGTTGATTTGGGCCAGTAAAATTATTTCCTTTCGACTTTTGTCTGCGCTTATTAGATGGATTGCCATCATTGCTGCGCTTCTTCATGAAGCCCATGGTGCTTTGTTATTTCTTAGATGGCAGCGCGTGGTTAGGTCGCTTTATTGGCAGCGAATAGCTTTGCTTTAACACAAAGATAGCAGTTTATGTATAAAGTATTGAGGTCGCGTGTGTTTGATTGCTGTTGATCGATTGGTGGAGCGAGGACGGAATTGTGGTTGTAGTATAATGGTAGGTGGAAATAAATCGCAGCGATGCGATTTTTGATTTTTTTTAGCACACTCACAAATAAAACGGGCAAAGCCATAAAATTTTGGCCATTCCAATGGCAAAAAATACATAAAATCGCAAACAGACCATCCCAAACCATGATATTTCATCTAAAGCACCTTTCGACGAAATTATCTCATTACAAGCATGTTTGGTACCAAAAAAGTGTTCTGTGTGTGGTTTGTGCTGTAGTAAAAGTGAGATAAGTAGATAGGTACTTTTTTTCACTTTTATTTTTATGAGGTGGGCGATGCGATTATTTTGTTGCTCTGCGAGACACATTCACATACGGTACTGCAGCCGGGCGACAAACTACATAGTATGTAGTGCCAATCTGTCTCCTACCTCTCGCATTTTATTTATTCGCCTCTCGATGAGAACTCCTGCGTGATGTTCTTGTTGTCACTATGTTGTCACCACCATTTGGTTTGCTCGGATCTGCTGCCAATAGCCTCCCCATATAAAATCATTCGTTTTCAGCAATCATAATATCATCAGAGAGTGCCGCCCGTCATCCCCCCCAAGCCTACAAAGTTGACTTGTGAAAAATAATATGAATCGAATCATCTCCATCGTACTTGCTCTTGTAGCTGCTGCTGCCGAAGCGAACCAATACTACTATGCACCTCTCGGTCCATGGGGCCTTGAGTCTACCATTATCAATGCAAAGGCAACCCGCAAGGACTCTGACCTGAAAAAAGTCAAGACTACAAGTCTTCAAAAGGACAAGAAAGATGACGTCAAGCAAGTAAAAAGTAATCCTGATGAAGATGACTTGGAAAGGGCAGAAGAGGCCTTCTTTCATGCGGTGGAAGAAGTAGAGCATGTTGTAGAGAAGGCTATTGATGATGAGGTCGAAACCTTGTTTCCTCATCACAAGACGGAATCGGAAGAGTAAAGAGGGCATTGCTACTGCCTTTAGCTACTACGAGATAAAGGCAGCTTTCGGGTGCACATTGAAGGGCGTCGCTAACACAAGAATAAACTGCTAGCTACTTACCATACTAGATTAATCATCAGTAGAAGATATATTTTGATTTAGTCACTCTCTCGCCCCAAGAAGTCGTCAGTTTCATCGAGTTCGAAGCCTGCTTGACGCTCTGCTACTGCAGAGGCACATGCATATCTTCAGGATCTCAAAGAGAACATACAACAGCATACAACATTCTACTCTTATGTCATATAGCAAAGCACGCAGGCTCTCTTCTCTCTGTTCCTTGCCCTTTCCCCGGTCCATCCGATATCCCAGCCTCAGTATTGTATTGCTCCTATTCTCTGAATGAAAAATGAACAGTGCCATCCCTAAACGAGCTAGCGGCGATGCTGCTGCAACCCCCAAAGCGGAACCTTCGCTTCTATCAAGCCTCCCGCCTCCTCCTGCCCCTTTACCAACTCCACAAAAGAAGGTTCAGCCGTCGTCACAAACACAACAGCAAAGACCTCAACCAACTCGAACCGGCACATCAGAAACTATCTCATTACCTCTGTTAAATAATTACCAGCTACGCCCAAAGACGACAACACTAACTGATAGTGAGAAGCGACTGGTGCAAAAATTGGATGAACTTGCTGATTATGTGTCCGAAGCTATCGAGAGCAGTAATGCATTGAGTGTTGATCCGAGGGAATTTGTGCAAAGAGAGAGTAATAGGCAGGGCGGTTCGATTGAGTTGTTTGGGTCATTCATCACTAATTCTGAGAACCAATTTGATTTTTTCGACACCGATGCTATGACGAACACAATCAACGTGGCCCCGCTGCCAAATAGCAGAATTCCAATCTTTCCGGAAGATTTTCCCCCTAATAAATCAGAATGGCCGTTGAAGTGGTGGGGCATCCATCAACCTTCCGATGATTTGCTGCGATTGCACGATGAAAAGGCTCTGAGTTTAGGATACTCTGTGAGCAATCGAAAAGGGGGTGGTCCTGGTACTAGAATACAACCCACTGTGGAAAAGTCTTCTCGTGGTAATGAATCGAAGGATTCCAAGTCTTCTTCGAAAAAAGAGAGTGAAAACAAGCGAAGGAAGCGAAGTGCTGATAACTCTGCCAATAAGGAGAGAAGTCGCAAACGACATGTAGATGATCGTCGGCATCGACGCAGTTGATTCTGACCTTGTATTTGAATACATTTTGTAACCATCATTTCAGATACTAAGCTAAAAACTCAATATGAAATTATTTAATTATACTCCTACAAACAAACTCTGTACGTGACATACCTCCCTGCAGTCTCACTCGGCCGAATAATCTTCACCACTTGCCCTCTCTTCATACCATAATATCTTGCCACTGGATCATTCGGCTGAATCCTTGGAAGCTGCGTCTCCCTCAAACGGTAACGTTTCAACAACTCCTGCTTTTCATTTTGAGAGAGGACCAGGTGCTCAGGTACCAATGTATGCTCTGTAATATCCACCAACAACTCTGCTTCTTTAAAATGTTCGATTCGGAAGCTGTCACTCATTTCCATTACTGCTTGCTTGGCAAACGGAGTGATGTCCCCTCGTAATACTAAAATGGCATTCGAGACCTGCTCATCTTTCATTCTATCCGTGAGGATTTTGATTGGTTTTACTCCCACTTTTTCGTCTTCTGGGAAAAAGACAAAGAGTTGATTGGTGCTATCGTCGGGTTTTTCCTTAATTGTTTCGATTGTTTGCACAGATGTAATAGAATATTGTTTGGAATGAGTAGGTGAGCAAAGATAAGTAGCCATCAACCTATGACAAACCATGTTGTGCACACATCAACATCATTCTGTATGATACTTACCACCAAAATAGTCAAGCCCTCCCTGCTAGGAAATTCCCCAAACCTCTCAGTGAAATCCATTGGAGTCATCTCTCTCATCTCCCTGCTAACCATGTATCCTCGTTTTGTAAGCATGGATGACACAGTTTTGTAAACTCGGAAGAGGCGTGATGCTTCCGGGGTGAGGGTGACTCCCCCGCCTCCACGGCTGAAGTTAGTGGTTGGCTCGGATGGCGTGTCCACTTCCATCATCTTTATTCTCTAGTCTAGTTTATAGTGCGTATCTGACGAGTGCTACGGGTGTTGGTAGTTGGTAGTATCGTGTAAAGTTGGGCGGATTTCAGATCGATAATATTTTTTTATGTTTTCGATTTTTTGGAGGAGTTGACGTTGAAAGACAGACGATAGCCGAGCTCTCTCCTCGCATAAGTGAGAACAATCAAAGAATAAGAATGGAGCTCTAAACAACAACGCAAGCAACAAGAAGATGGAGAGTCGTCACATTCGAGGCGATGACGACATGTTTGCCTTGCTGGAGGAAATGGGCGGCGGTGGCGGAGATGATGCTTCATCATCTAGGGATTCGCTCGTAGAGAACAACATAATCAACAACTTTACCATGCCTCGCACTCTGAAGCAGGCATTCCAATTGAGTCCACCTAGCAGTCCTGAAGTAGAAATTATTCGCCATCGTAACCATGAAAAGTTCAAGTCGGACTTTTACGATCTATTCCGTAACTGTGTGCCAAGTAGTGCTGCGGCGGCGGCGGCGGCTCCATCGAAACTAACCCAAGCATCTACTACGAAGCTTCAGGAAAGCCTAAATGCTGAAAGGAATCAGTGTATTCGGTCGGTTCTTCATCCAGTTTGGAGACAAATGCCTGCTCACTCGATATGGGAAAGGTTGCAGTTCTCTCTCAAAACGTTAGAAGCTGGGAGTGTTAGACATAATCAACAAACTAAGGGACAACAACCACCTTGGTGTTGCATAGATAATGAAGAACAATTGATCAATCAGCTACTATCACCTTCTGTGCGGCAAATACACGCTTGGACACTGCACGGTAAAAAAAGAGGAATAGTGTGGGAACCTCTACTCCCAGTACCAGCTATATCTTCCCAGGATCTGAATGACCAGACAAATCAAGGATATCGGCAGGGTACTTTCTCATTGATGGAAGAAGAAGTAAAATTTCAATTCATTAGATCGTTTAAGAAGTGTATCGGTGGTGGTGGTAGAGAGGCGTTGCCGTCTGTTGATAAGGTCTATTCTACTTTGAAGAGTCTCCCAGAAACTAATAAGATATCAGAGGTGGATGGAGTCAAGAAAGACGACGTGACGGGTGTAAACAACGAAAAGCAGGCCTTCATTTTACAAAACATATTCAGCTCTCAACCCTTCAAAAAGATCTTACAAAAATTGCACAAAAAATTGATGTACCTAGCGGAGGAAACTTATGCTCATTTTTTATCGGACCTGAAGAAGTGTTCGGATAGGAAGGCAGCAGAAGAGCAGCAGCAAATGAACAAGGGTAGGAAGAGAAAAGGAGGTAAAGATAAAAGTAGCAACGCGCCCAAAATCGCATTCATTGATGAACATGACGATGAGATTAGTCGCAAGAATGATGCTGACAGACAAGCGAGGGTGACTTTTGGTGGTCTCTCAATGAAGATCAATATTGATCACATGCAAAAGCTAGAGAGACTACACAAACGTTGCTTGTCTAATATTCCAGGAGCTGAAGAGTCGTCGAGCTTTTCGCGATTGCTCTTTACATTGCTTCTACGGTATGATGCGCTAGAGGGAGCTGGACTGCAGTCTGCTATTCCACATTCAGTATTCCAATTTCTAAATAACAAATTCGGATGCAAGTTTGAATCTTTCGCGTCGCCATTTAACTGCTATGAAATGAAACAATGCGGTGATTCTGAATTTGGTAGTGCGTTTGGGGACACAGATGTTTGGTTTGGTAGTGAGGGTAGCTTCTTTGGTGTGGACTTCCTTAGCAAAGGAGGTTGTTTTCAAGCAAACCCACCATTTGCGTCAGAATTTATGGAACGCATGTACCAACGAATGTATCACTACCTATCCATGACTAATGGAGACGATGACACCACCGAAGAGATACCTCCGATACAGTTTGTAATCTTCGTCCCAGCATGGGAGGAAAGTGTTGGGTGGCAGTCATTAGTATCCTCTCCTTATTTATCGAAGCATTGCCTCATTGATCAAAAGAAGCATTATTATGCTGAGGGTACACAGCACCGTAGATCACGAAGAGAAAGCAATGGAAAGGATGGTGATGGAAAAGGAAGCTACCGTGTTGCATCCTTTGACACCAGCGTGTTCTTCTTGCAAAACGCTGCAGCAAAGAAGAAGTGGTCATTGGATGAAGTTCAGGATGGGTTGGAAAAAGCGTTTGCATTAACCGATGAAGAGGAAGAGAAGCGAATCAGTGTTAAGAGTACGAAGCCGAGTCAGAGAAGTGATCAACGACAGGCCAAACAAGCGACGACTCAACATAAGAGAAAGGTTACTCATCTCCAACCCGAGAAGAAAAAACGAAAGAAGGGACCTGCAGCAAAGAGGAAAACACCACTAATATCTGGAGGAGAAGATGAAATGAACATCTTCAACTCGCTTGGATTATACGATGGTGACGGAAATCAGCGAAAGAAGAGTAAGAAAGCGTAGAAAGTTGCATAGTGCCCTTGTCCCCGCCCGTGGTGGAGCCAGAGTCCCTGCGTAAGTAGATAATAAATCACCGCCCTCTTTTTCATACATACCCCCCTCTTTATTATTTTTTTCCCTTTCCCCCTCTTTTTAGAAGTCGGGGGGCATAAGTAATTATGTATCAGGTACATACTTATGTCGTAGCATGAACATAGTTTGCAAATAAATCCGACAACTAGACAAAAAAAGCAAAAAATATTATGCACCAACAAAATTTTGAGGAAGATACATCAAACGCTTAGGAAGTTGAGGATGATGGCTTCTAATCGACTGGCTAGGGCGGCATGCCGCATCAACAGACCCTTCCAACAAAATAATAGCAGTGCTGTCGTTTTATCTCGCCCATTTTGTGGTACTGTTGCAGCTCCTTCCCCTGCAGGGAACAACCATGTCGCCGTCTTGAGTTTGCCGTCATCACTTCTTGTGCAACGATCCTCGGTGGAAAGCCAACTGTGGAGGACGGCACTCGAAGATATTAAAAAGAAGCAACAAGATGAAATTAGCAATCTCCAGTGGTTGAAGGATTCGCTGCGTGCGGCTCAAATGACCCCATCGACGACGACTGTCACAACTTCCCCAGTACAAACTCAAAACACATTCCAGATTATGAATAGGAATGCTCGAAAACCCAAGCGGGCCAATCATGGGAAGAGGCCATGCTCTAGAGTGAGAAGGAGATGGAAGACAAGGAGCTGGGCAAACACATCGAGGAGGGGTTAGAAGCGATATGGTTGCATGATGTGCCAAGGATGGTTATTACATTATTAACTCTCACGGGGAATGTGCTTTGGCAATAGGAAACCAAAACCAACTGTGTGCTCAATCAGACACCTAATTAATCAAGAATTTGGATAGTAACACACATTATTGTCTTTTACTCATTTTATTGAAACAATCTTTCATCTAACACAAAGGGAGAATCCGGTAATGAAGCACAACTTCTTTTGTTGGGTCATCACAAATATCGCGGCGAATCAGTGCCAAGGTAATATCGTCCGATAGTACGACATAGTTGTCATCAACAACTGTTAAGATCTTTTGTTCAAACGATAGAGAGATGCATTTAAATGATGTGAGCTCTCTTGCATGCATTAAACCAATTAAATATTTACCGTCAACTCACCTGAAAATAGGATGAAGGGGCGAAACGCAGTTTCTTTCCTAAGAATATCTTCAGAGCTTCAACCGTTATATCCCGTGATGTGCGTATGTGTTCTTTGACTAATCGATCAACTTTATTCTCTTGTGGGTATCTTCGGAGAACAAACTCAATCAAGGGCGACTCCTCCAACCCTACAACACGACTTGACGATGACGGAAGAGACGGTGCTTCAGGAGATGGCATATTAACATGCTTTTTTCGTTGCTTTGATTGTTGTCTGATTCCTAGCTTCCGAGAATGCTCCGTGAAATTATTCATGTTCTTCTCCTTATTCAATCTTAGTGTTTTCTCTTCCTCATATTGTTCTACTTTCTCAACATCACCATAAATGCTCTTGAGGAGCTCGTCAAAAGCTGGATCAGGGCGTACGCTCCTTTTTGAGGGGATGTGGACGCGACATGTTGGACATTCCTTTTTTCCAATTCTGATGCATCTATCTATGCACTCATCGCAAAACCTGTGTAGGCATTCCTTCACGATGCGCGCTCTTTTGATGTAGCCTAGACAAATAGCGCAGTGAAATTCTGAGCTCAGTACATGAAGAGGAAGTTGAACCATCTCTGACGGATCAGTGGTCAGGGTGCGTGGTTTGCGATGAATATCGAATAAAGTTAGATTTGGAATTTGAGTAAACTCTTCCCATTTTGATGTTGGGTTGAATCCCAAATTGGGGCTGATAGAAGAGTGCGACGATGAATGCAGAGGCTTAAATGAAGGCGGTTGGTTGGAAGAGCTCATGACAAGACATTACTTCGTCGGTTGGTCACATCAACAAATGAAGGCTCAGGGGGGAAGCAAGAGTAGATATTATGATGACAACGAAGAAGGAGTATGGTAGTGAGTGTTGGGTTAGGTTGATGCTGCCATAGACCGTCGAAATACGAAGTAGGAATGGCATGTACTTAGGTACCATAGTACCAATAATACAATGCGTAAGACATGAATCAGCCTCATCCGGTGCTAGTGACCAAATGCAGTCCGTATGGGATAGTAGCAAA
>JALLBJ010000308.1:0-30350 GCA_036940105.1 Skeletonema potamos
CCTTTGACGAAGAGAAGTAGATGTAGTCGGTGGCAAGCTGGGGGGAGCCTTCCCCTCCGATGATCCATCACTTTGATGAATGAGTGAGAGGGCAATCAAAGTCGTAAAGGGGGTGAAAGCCGCCATCGCAATCAGCGAAATAATTCCACCGCCCAGCCATGACATGATCTTCTTCCCTTTATGCTTGACAACGGCCTTGTTCCGTTTCTTCGTCGCCTTCGCTGCTGCTCCGGCGGCCTTTTTCTTCGTGGCGGTGGCTGCACCATACATCAACTGGTTGACGGATGCCGAAGATGACACCCCCACTCTCCCCTGCTCTCCACCATCCAGTGAATGGAGCTGTTCATCCAACAGCTGCTGAGTGACAGCCAAAAGCTCCCTGGTGATGGCTGAGTGATCTCCTCCATTAATCGCCATGCTCAATGCCCTCACCATCTCCTTCATCTGTTGTAATTGAACATCATCGTCGGTTGCGGCGCCCTCTTTGCGCATTAGAGAATGAGTAATCATGACCACCATAAGCAGCAACTCCAGATTGCGATGATCCATCGCGGCGGCGCGGTGGGAGGAAGTGAGAGTAGCGTAGGCCATGTTATCGATAATGAAGCTGTGGTATTCCGTTGCTGATCTGATTGCTCTTGATATTAGAAGATAATAAATGAGAAGAAAAATACAAGTAGTGGTGGCGTAAGACCAGGACCACACCCCAGACCACGACCAACAGCAAGCAATCGACCGACCGACGTCGACCGACGTCGACCGACGTCGAGCAGTTGCTTTGCATGATGTAAGTTCTTAGTGCTGAGCAGACTAGTGGCGAAAGATACGGTACCAATTCCTAACTTTTTTCATTTTGTGTGTGATATTTGAATTAACGAGAAAGTCTCTGAAAGAAAAGAGAGAAGTGAAAGTCTCGAGAGATGACTTACCAGTACAGTACCTATGTTGATTACCGAACGTACTACATTACAATACATAAGTACTTATCTGCCTTTACCTTTCACTTTCAACGAAATAAAATAATTGGAATGCCCATGGTTGGGTTGACACCCTGCCTGTTTACATTTTGGAGAGAGTTGTTAAAGTTGGTGTTTGTTTTGCTGCTGTTGAGTTATTCCGTGCATTCCGTATCTTTAATCCATCAGATGCCAAAACTCTCTCTTGTGTGGAGGTTGTGTTGCTAAGTTGAAGATAGGTTTGAATGCTTGCCTACCATCAAGGAGGTCGAACAATGGCAAGAAAGATTCGTCAGCCATTTTGAACAGTAATATGAGCTCAATTTGATTCATGCTGATGTTCTCACCAATAGTTGGGGTTGGGAGTGGGAGTGATCAACCCATTGATGCATGCAAAGCGCCTGGGCCTTCGAAGGAAGACAAATATGCAAAAACAGCTAATATGATGCTGGAACCTAGCGATCAAGACTGTTCTAATTGCGCTTTGCAATCAATTGTTTGCAATAGGAGATTAGGTGGTGTTGCAATGGGGGCAGATAGCACAGCTTGACAACGCCGTCGGTCTTATGTGTCGACACACGTAGGAATAGTACATTATTTTTTGTTGGCTGGGTCATTGGCTGGGTCTAGTAGAAAAAATATCGTGTGGTATCATGTATCATCTCAGAGAGTGCAGAGCTCCCCGTAGTACTCCTTTTCTAATTCGTCACGAGGCCATATCGGTGCCTGATTACAACATTACTCAAGCTGAAATGGGACGAATATGCAGCGGATGTCACAAGGAATTGCCGAAGGCCAAATTCAGTTCCAAGCAATGGACAGTGAACGACAACAACCAACGACGGTGTAAGAATTGCACCGCGAACAATATCCAGAGCGTTCCATTGCCTGAGACACAAAAAGAGGCTATTTGTCCTCCAACTGCACAAACAGTTTTGTCACAACCCATTGTAAGGAGAGCACCAATTGACTACATTGACGAGGATTACGCAAGAGAAAAACTCGCGTCATTTCCAGACGACGTCGCTTGTTGGATATGCTTAGAAGAAAAGGATCTATCTTCCACGTCAAGACCGCTTCTCCGAGATTGTTGTTGCCGTGGAGAATATTCAGGATGGGCGCATTACAAATGCTTGGAACAGTAAGTTCTTTCTTCTTGATGCTTCATGCATCGGAAGGAGTAATATTATCGACAGACTGATGTTTATTTTTGGAGTAATATTATCGACTTGACTAACTCATACATACTCAAAATTTTAGATATGTCACGGATAAGATGGACTCAATCTTCGAAAACGTAAAAGCAGGTGGTAGTATGGAACCTGGAGAGTTTGATGACCATTGGACTAAATGTCCTTGCTGCCATCAAAATTACCAAAATGATTTACAATTGGCAACTTCAGCTGGCTATATGCATTACATTGAAGAGAAAGACATGTCTCCGGACAATCGGATAAAAGCCTTTCTACGCATGGAATCTCATATGTCACTTCTACATGGACTTAAAAGTGCCGATCATCTCAATGAGTCATACGTTGAAGAAGGAAGACAGCTTGCAAATAAGATTCTCAGAAGTTTTCTCCCTAAGATCCAGAAATCTACGTTGATTCCTAAGCAGCGCAAACTTGAACTCGAGGCTGACCTTCACAGATCGGGGCTGTCTTATTATGCCAAGAAGAATGGAGAATACGAGGCTTCCATCGCTGCCCAAAAGCGTGCCCAGGAACTCTTCGAAATACTTGGAAGTGGGGCAATACCCTTGGTATACGAACAAGACTATGAAGGTTAGTTTGAATCTATTGCAAATTGAAACGATCAAAGCAGAGGAATATGCGTCATATCTAATATGTTTATCGTGCCTTTACAGCCAAGATTGCTGAAGTGCAAGATGAAATTGACAGGATTAAAGAGAAAATGGGGGCAAAAGAGGAAAAAGTTGAGGGAGAAGAAAAAGAGGTACAGAAGGTTAAATTAGAGAAGTGCCGCCGTCTATATGAACTGTCGATGAGGGACACTGGTGAATACTCAGAAGCTGCAATCTCTAAAGGCGTGAATTATGCAAAATTATTGTACTTATTCTCTGCTGTGAAATCGGAAAGACTTGCAACCAAATTGTTTGAGAACAGCAAACGAATTTTTGGAGCAGACCATTGGGTCACGGAAAATGCGGAGATGGTACATGAAATGACAACTCATCGTTCTCTATCAGTTTTTGATCGCAATTATGGCATGGTCAAGTTTGACGTTCTTGGTTGGGACATGCAAGAAGATTGCTATATACTTCACCCTCCCGAATATGACGAAGATGACCCAGCGCAAGATTTATACAAAGAAATGAAAGGCAAGTCAGTTTACACGCCCCGCTGTCACTGCATTTTATCTGGAGTGGTTCCAGTCATCGTTTTTGGACTGCCACCACCATTACATCATCTTAATAACAAAGTTGGGGAGACCAAAGCGTTTGAAATGTCTGAAACTGGCCTTGTCAATAGTTATTTGATCCAATTCGAAGATGAGGATTTAGAGGATTGTGGAGTGCCTCCAGAATGTGTCCTCATCCTGTATGAACTGCCGCCAGAAAATGCCACAATCAAGTTCGACTTTCTTGGAACACAAGGTAATGCGGTCGATAAAGCACCAGCATCTACACAATTTCCCAACAAACTTAATTTAGACTGAGCTGACATTCAGCTCGTTTAGATGAACGTAGTTTCCTTCCTAGACCATAAAAGAGCCAGCCAACTAGAAACGAAGCCACAGATAACAATGCCAAACTTTTGATGATAAAAATAGATTTCGCAGCATCTGGCGTAAACCTTAATAAGTTACCCATGCTCATTCTCCGTTGCTACAGTTTCCAACAGCTTATTTTCGCCTGGGCGTAGCCAATCAGTTGCCAATCCCTTCCCTTTCATGTTAAGTCACAAAGAAAAGGACACACAATCAACGGGGCAAGTGGCGAAATAATGGCGTGTGAGACCTTCCAAACTTTATCGTTTATCCCTCAAATGCCATAAATCTTTTTGATGTCAAAGTCATCAGGTGGTGGCTCGATTGGGATGTAGTTTCCACCGTTTTCACCTCTGCAATATCCCAAAAAGAATTCTTTGTAATAGACTCCATTCCTCGCAGAAGGTTTCACTTGTCCATTCGATGCAGCCTCCAATGCATCTTCAAACTCTTGACGTAACTGGAACCATTCCTTCACGAGCTTTGAACAATTGTCAATACTTACCAGGTTTTGTAATCGATACGCCTGCCGTTTATCCCTCGGAACCCTCGGGTAAGCAATTTGACACTCCCACGGTTTCTTACATGCTGTGTAATGCACAGTTTTCACCTTTTCAAGAGGCGTCATCCTACAATCCTCACACTTTTTATTGGACGCATAATCAGGTTCACCATTCGGCAACTTGGTTCGTGGATAGTCCCTACATTGCAAGTGATGTTCATCCTTCCGTTCCGGTCCTCTCCAAATCACGTCGGCGGCAACTTGATTCCATCGACATACATTCAACTCTACCGCGGTATCAGGTGCCAATTGATCATAATAATATGCCAAGACGCCCTGATAGGCCATGGCACCTTGGAAGCCCCCATATCCCAACCCATACCATCCAGATCCATCTCCTCTCCCCTGCTTATAATTCCCTTCCTTGATGAACTCAATATACTGATCAAACACACGTGTATCTGGCCGTGCTACCAAAAATCCCCCCTGCACGGCAGTAATCTTCTCCCACGGTTTCGCACTCGTAATATCCCTCGTAAAGAAAGCATTCACCACTTCTGGCCACTCCGTACTCTCTCGATGCTGTCGTTCAATCCTCCCCCGAGCCGCTATACCCCTTGGATGTGTAGCGGGATACAACATGGCATCATACAAATCATCCATTGGTTGCAATACCGCCACGTCCATATCCCAATGAACTACAATCGGATGATTGGTCAAATGATACGCATACAACTTGATGAATTCAGCAGAGCCACAACAGTTTTCGGCCTCGATGTGATTACGTAGCCATTCTCCTCGAATATCTTCTTTCTGGACAGGATGATCTTTGACCAAAATTTGATATCCCAACCGTTCGAGAGATTTGGCATGTTCCTCGCAGGAAGTGTGGACAATAGCGTACATTTGATAGGAGTATCGAGATTTTTTTGACGAGGGCGAGGAGGTATTGTTGTAGTGAATAGAGTTTTTGTGAATGGAATGACGAAGGACTGCTGCGGCGTCGATAAATCCGGTGACGGAATTCTTTTTACTACATTTGATGAGGGAGATGGCGTGTGCGATGACTACCGGTGGACCTGTCTCGTCTTTTTCTTCTTCTACTACTACTTCTGCAGGAAACGATGGCAAATCCCGCTGCGAAAGGTCATGTTGGTTGAGCATGGAGCCGACGAAAAAGGTGTACAATACCATCATCGCGGCAATGACCGCAGAGAAGAAGCAGACGAGGCGCCGCTGAGATATTATTCCAGTGGTGGCATTAGTCCTTCGTCTGTGGGTGCTGACTGCGACCATGGTGATGATTTCTTGCTTGTTGCTTGGTACATTATTTTTGTGGATGGTACGTCCTTCGGAGAAGTGAGGGCTGTTGTATTCTTTGAGTTGAAGATGAAGGGGACCGAACGCGTTGCTGTATAGTATGTAGATAGGACATACTTAGCACGCGCATGTAAGGGTACAGCTACAGCTTTTCACGATCCGGGACCCACTTGAAGTAGAGAGCGCGAAAGCTCGTAGATTCGTATTAATTCCTATCGAGAAACTCAAAATGTCAAGAGTCGGACGTGCGGCGGTACCCAGATGACGTCTTTCACAGGGTCACACTGACAAGAAGTGATGAAGATGTCACACCGACACAGCGCGATGAATAAAGAATCAGATTGTGCGGAAGCGAAGAAATGCGCACGTGTTTAGATTGTAAGCGTAAATCCTCATGAAGCTTCTTTAGAAAATTACTTCTATAAGCGTAAATCCTCATGAAGCTTAAAGCTTCGTTAGAAAATTATATCATTGTCACCTGAGTAAGTAGGTAGATTATGTTAAAGTCCCATTGATCCAGCACGTCAAAGCGTATCGATCATCACCACGAGATGCAAGGACTTGATGCTCCACCTTCGATGAATCAAACAGTATTAACTTCCCTCCAGTTGGAATGATATCTACCCCTTCGTCGTCGCGTTCCTCGCCTTCTTCATGATGATTAAACACCCGTAATTCCCCTCCCGAGTCCCAATCTGACCTGTTTAGATATAAAATTGCAGTCACGACACGTTCTCGATAATCACTTGCTCGTAAGAACTCAACCAATCCCATTTCATTCACTGATAGGTTACATCGGTCTAAATGTCGTACATACATTGAACCATCTGGCTTGTATCGAGCCAGCTGACATTGCTTCGGTACCAAATATGAATGACTTTTATTATAGCCAAATTTGTTCAGCAGGAATGGTATTCCTCTCAACAACTTAATGCAATGTATCAATTCATCTCCATGCACGCCATGCTCATGATCACTCTCTCGTATCGAAAGTATTTGATCCTGTCTAACATCATCATCGTTCAAATGATTAGCTATGTCCATTGCACCACTCAGTCTTTGTACATTTTCTCGGGCATTTTTGAGAGTTGCTACGGACAGGACATTATGTATCACTACAAGATTGTTTTTCTCTAACTCACGGATGTGCTCTACAGAGAATTGTATTAGAGATGACGAAACGACATGATATTAATTCATGAAGAGAGAAGGACGAAGGAGATAGAGGGTGTCAGCGGCTGCCTCACATGAAACAACACTTAATACATCAACTCACCTTCAGTAATGATTGAGCTCAGTGGAGGATATCTCGCTTCCATCGCACTTTGAGCATCACTCAATGAAGTTCTTGTGTAGGCCTCACCGAAGGTTAGTGTGGATGCCACCGCGACTGCAGCCAGAGCGGCACGATCGAAGGTGACTGCTGATATGATCTTGTTCATGGTGATAATAATACTTGACAGACCTCTCTCTCGGGAGAGTTGATGCTGATGATGAGTAGAGATCGTATGTTATGTTTGATGGATGTTAAAGGCAATCCGACGTAGAAAAGCGTCGTAGATCCCAACAAAAAAGGCGCGCCAAGCGCAGTCACTGATGCTCTCGCTTTTTTTAACGCCACAAACACAAAATTCTCCTCATTGAACAATGAGTGCGTCAACAACACTCCTATCTCTGGCCAAATCCTCAGGTCGATGCCCGCCCTCCCTCATCGGAGAGGGTCGAATCATCGGCGGGAGCCAATTTGAGTCGACGTTACTGCGTGCGTTGGACGGGGTTTCGTCGCAAGGTAAGTGTGTTGATTTCTCGAGTGTGGGATTTTTTCTTTTAACACGCCACGGGCACCGGGTGGGGAGGGTTGTGCACCGTGTAATCGGTTGGCGTTAGAAAAGCGGCGTCGTTAGAGAGTGGTCCAATTTTTTTTGAGGGGGACAAAACTTATCATTTTTATTATTGTCTGTGCAGAAAAAAATCTCACACCCTCCTCTCCTCAAACTTTCTTTACCATTTATTATTTATTTAGGTATGATCCTTAGCTCCGAACCAAACGCCGTGGAAACATTCACTAGTGCCATGAAGGTAAGTTAATTTTTCGCTGCACTGGAGATATGGGCACGGTTCTTCTTTCAGGTGGTGTCGTGCGGGGGCGGGGATTTTTTCTCAGAATTTGAGTGGCGAGGGAGGGCGGGTTGCAGGGAAGAATTGTTCTTTCGCTTCGTTTCTTCTGGATAAAAGATATTTGGGATGCCTCTATCCTGGAACGGTATTTCTCCGTTAATTCAATCCGACTCAAAGTTTATCCGGAAGCTTTGATGGGGCAACCTCGAAACGTGTATCCACATTGGAAAAAGCCTCGGTATTATCTTCCAGTACGAGCGTCTTCTTCTTGATCGAACGGGGGGGCGACAATGTGTTTTTTGGCTGTTTAGGATGGGTTTGGTCTCCACTCTTGGTCTCCACTCCACTCCTACATCGATAGTCATCTCCCAGTTCTGACCGTAGAAAATAATGTTTTCTTCGCGAGCGTTTTGGGGGGAGCCTGCTCTGATTTGGTTGAAGATTGCCAATTCTATGATATTAGATAAAACCAAACTTCCGCCTTGAGAATTGCACGTAAATACGGAAACCATCCGCATATATTGAAGGGAATCATAGTACCTCATTAGACTTTGTCCCTTTGGGTGACAATAGGCTTGATTAGTTTCTTGCTGTCAACAATTATTCACAGCTCTACGTAGCTAGTACTAGAAGTTTAGAAAGACCTTTATAATGGTTCTTTCGCGGTTACTCCACGAGCGGAGTGTAGTCAGTTGCTATCGATTGGTAGTCTCGCTTCTCTAGACGAACTGCCGTTCGCAATTCATCGGAATGAGCCCTTTTTTTGGGCAGGTTACCCAGGCCATTCTCGTCTTCTTCTACATACCACTCCTTCTTTCGATTCGAAGAATGTGCACGTGGTGCTTGGTCATACTGTTTATTACTAAAGTGACAGAGCTTCTTGGAATACCTCTCTAAAATGGATGTACTGGCGCTGCGGCTCATCCCTAAACTGGCGACAAAAGCACCCAGCATGTGGCGTTCTTCATCTGGGTATAACTTTTCGAGAAGATATTATCTGAAGTATATTTCGACAAATAGACGTAGCCCTGCTTAGTTCGGTCGTCATATATTGGGCTGTTTCCCGTCACACCTGAAAGAGGAGCTGCCGAATCTCTACAGAATTATTTCAGTTTCCACTTCAACAAGACACCTAACACGAACACTTACTACTCTCTTTTTCTTTGCAGATGGCTCAGTCTTCGGATGCATGTGATATACCTGCGGTTGAGCAGCGACGTTGTCTCCTCCTTGCTGCGATCGGATTGACTGCGGAAAGTATGCCAAATAACCAAACGTTAATAAGCCTTATGAATGCCGGTCTTTTAGTCACTATAAAATTGTGGCTAGCTGAAATAATTGACGGAAAACTAGGAGGGGTAGATTTATTGCTTCATCTATTGACTATGATTACTCCACTACCTGTTACTAAAGACATGGTGACGTCCTCCCGTTTGGGGAAGGCAGTCTCTGCTATTGAAAAGGACAAAATATGTGTTGGGACAAAGAATGAAGCTGCGATCAAGAACAGGATTAGCGAGGTAAAATCGCGTTGGAGTGCGTCCGTGAAAGCTCAAAAGACCAAGTCGTCCACTAATGGAACGAATGATGTTCCTGTAAAACGGCAAATCGTCGAAGAAACTTCCTCTCCTCCTCCAGTTAAAAAGGCCAAAGTAGAGGCTCCTCGTGCGTCTTCACTGTCTAACCTACTGAAAAAGGTCGAGAGCAGTAATGGGAAGGCGGTACCATCGACAGCAGCCCAAAAGACTAAGCAGACCTTTACAATCCCCAAGACTTCAGAGCTGAAGGAGAACAACGGTACGTGAATATAATTTCCCCACACTCGTGTCAAACAACGAAGAAATACTAACAGCTCATTACTTGTCAATTTCTTTGAATATGCAGGGGCGAAGAAGGATGGAAGACGCATCCACTGGGCAGACAACAGCGGCGGAGCGTTAACATCGGAGGAAAAGGCTTCGGCAGTGGCAGGAGCAGAGCAACCCAAACCAAAGAGGAAATCTCGCTGGGCTGACAGCACCAAGAAGAAAGATTTAATGCAAGAGAAGGAAATGTTGATGCTGTCTAGATCAAAAAAGTCGAAGGCTCCAGTCGACGACGACAAAGAAGAACAATTGAATGCAATGGCGATGTTGGCAATGTGGAAGCCTCCCCAACCTCTACCTGAAGACATGATGATTCCTCCTATTCATGTCGATTCCAACGAAGTAGCTGTCCAAACAAGTCGAATGAATGCAATTCCTGCAGTACGATACGCCGACGAGAGTCAGGTACCAATTAGCCCCGCACTTCTCGACGAGGTAGAAAAGGCTTTAGAGCTTACCTCTCGCAATATTGCGGCACCAACAGAAATACCATTCTTTACACCCAAAGCTCCTCCTACCGACTTCTTAGCTAGTTTGCCTCCTCCTCCTGTTGCACAAGCTTTTCCTCCTCCTCCTCTAACACTTCCTGTGAGCGCATCATCCGAAGCTACATTGGAAACAGTCTTGATGATGGGTTTGCCACTTTTTCTAGTAGGACAAAATGTGCATGCTCTTCAAACGTTGCAAGCTTCGCCTGGTTTACTGAACGCGTACAAGGACTCCAATGGTGTCTACAATCAAGCAGGTCTCATCAGTTTAGTCCAGACGCTGACACAAAATGCTGCCCCCCAAGCAAGTCAAAATCCATACGCTGCCTATCAACCCATGACATTTGCCCAGCCACCGCAACAACAATTTCCGCAACCAGGGGCCTCTCGCACTGGTGCCGGCTATCGCGGTGACCAAAATAGTGGAGATGCAAACATGCATCTAAGTGGATATGGCCCCACGACAACTGTGGAAGACATCATCAATCTATTTGCACCCTACGTACACGTCGTTGAAGTTGTCACGAAGGATAGGTTCTCTTTTGTCAACACAAACGATAGTGAAGGTGCAAAGAGAGCTCGCGAGGCACTGAATGGAGCACTTCTTGGGGGGTCGCCTGTTCGAATCAACGTTGCAACAAGAAAATCCAAGAATCCAAACCATATTCCTGGGGCCGCAGGGCCTTCCTCAATGGTTAGTACGCTACCCCGCAATGCTCTTGGTCAAGTTGATTACGACCAGGTTAGGGACGACAGAGGAAATGCTGCAACAAAAAATCTATTCATCGCGGGCTACGGACCGGGAACGACTGATCAGCAGCTCCGAGATATTGTATCACCCTATGCAGCTGTTCTGAGTGTTACCAATAAGGGAACCTTCGCGTTTGTAAACACAGACAGCAGAGAAAGTGCAATTCTTGCTAGGGCCTCCCTGACAGGTCAGCAGCTCAATGGGAGTGTGTTAAGAATTAATTTCGCAAAGGAAACGGGACGTCTTGGCACTTCATTTGCTGCTGGATCCTCGGCTTATGGTCATTATGGTAGATAAGTCTTTGGATAATATTACTTTCTTCTCCAACTGGTGTTTTTTATGGATATATATGTTATCTCTCTATAATCTACACGAAGCGCGCACCAGATTTTGCTATTACATGCTTCGTCTATGATATTGTCTCAACTTTTCTGTACAAGAGAAAAGTCAGACGTATAGGTTTTACGTAGAAGCAATGACATCTCCACCACCATCACAGCAAGAGCGATCCCCTTTGTTACCTCCCTGAACTCGTTTCCTCTTGTTGGTAGAACTAGAATTAGGAGGTACAACGTACTCGATGAGGAAGGAGGTGTACCCGTAGCCCCCGGAAATATACATCTCACGCAGTTTTTCATAGCATTCGATGATTTCATCATCATCCGAAATATCTAATCCAAAGCCGACGACATTATTAAGGAACTGAGTCTTGTATCGGGGGTTCACCCTGTTGGCACCCATTAGTTCAAAAGCGTTGATTATTGATGCCAGAGCAATGGAGGAGGGTTTTCGTGTAACGAAATAATATTCGCACACGGAGAGCTCCGTAAAGAATCTTGCCAGCTCACTAACATCATGTTGGATGCGGGGAGAGAGATCTGCAGACACGAAATGCATCATTTCCCTGCAAAATGCATAGGGGGTGGGTGGATGGACGTACCACGAGAGCGCCTGGAGCATGGTGTCTTCCATGGCCACAATGTGTTTGGCAACGAAACAACCGCGGCTGAGCTCAGCAAGGGAAGCTAAGCTGAGAGTTTTCGGTTCGAAGAGCTTGATTGCAAGATATATCGCAGTCATGGCAGCCAGTTGGAAGATGCGTCGGGTCACCGTGCGTTTTGCAAGATACATGTCTAGAAAGTTCATTGCAACGCTCACCACCTCGCGGTTGAAGTCGAAGTGATCAACGAGATGATAGCACCACTCGCAGATCTTCACACGCCACAGCTCGTTGATTCGATGCGAGGATGTTTCATCAGAGGACTCTTCATCGGGGCTGCAAAGCTCATTGATCTCCCGTGCGATGTCGTCGGCTGCCTCCTCCATTAAACTAGCCTGCCACTCCGGCGCCAGATAGTCTGGAATCATGTAGTGAATGGAAGACTCCTGGCGTCTCATGCCCTGAAGACGCTCGCAGAGGTCCATGATTTGATGAGAGGACATGAGATACTTATTATGAGGATCATTGCCACATCCGTATCATACTCGGATTGGTGTGTTGGATGGAGGAGACAGGGAGTGGTGTGGTAGCTTGTTTGAAATATCTTGGGCGCGTGCTCTGCGCCAAAATTGGGCGGGCCCTTGCCTTTGTGGCGGGCCTTTCCCCGGGGTATTTCAGTAAGTGGAGGTAAATTATTTCCTAATAATTTTGTCATTGATTAAAACGATGAGAAAAAAGAATCGCGGAAGGCATTTTAACAACTGCTGACATTTTGGGGTGTTTACTCAGTCGAGGTGCCCAAAAAATACATTCACGAAACGCCCTCTCTCGGTATCTATGTCTACTTACCATAGCGCGTCATACAGAACAGCCGGAGGAACTGGTCAGATTTTATTGCACCCTACCCCGCCTGAGTACATCAAATGCCCTGCGTTTGACGGTGTGCACCGATAAATCTATCTGGAGTATTCATCGTTGTATCTGCTTCGAGGAGCTAGCTGCTAAGTATGTCGTCTTCTCTATCTAGATTATTCTTCGTTCTGCTGACCCTACTACTACCATCATGTTGCTGGGCTTTTCAAATGAGGCATCCTGCGCAACGCAACATACTAACTTTCACCAGATTTGTTTCTCCCAGAAACACAGCAGCTTCCTCTGATGACCTTGATGGTATAAGGGAGGAATCATCAGAAGTATATGAAATTGATAATTATCAAAGCTACAGTTCTCCGCCACCACAACCGATACGGAAGTTTACTGGAGCACCGCAGTCATCTTTATTCACATATAGATCTGAACAATCTTCATCATCGCCCTCTACCAATCTACTAAGAGAAAGAGAGCGTGAATTCAACCTAGCAAGTAACTTTGAACGCACCTTTGGTATCCAAGCGGTGTTACTTCTTGCAGCTTTCATATACATGGCATCTGTGGGATTATCAGGTGGTATTACAGATGGATCAGATAGAAATTTTTACGGTGAAGATGAAGTCGACGGTGTTGTGATGGAGCAGCTTGAGCGAATGAGGACGGATGATGCTGCAGAGGTATTATCTCGTGCGTCAGCTATGACAACTGTAAGAATATGAGAAGGTCATCAGTCTCCGGAGTTTGGATCTGGAATATTGGGAGTATCACGCTGGAGACGAGTGGGTGTAGAAGGGAATAAAAAAACTGGCACTTTAGATCAGGTGGACGGAGTGGGCTATCGAGGTGCCACTCGAATGATTTGAGTTCTTGCACAAGGAGAGAAAAAAGAACGTCTCAAATGGAATTGTGCTGGCCTCATTATTCTTTCCATGAAATGCAAGTTCGGTACCGGGGACAATCTTTTCTAGCACATACTCTTCATTATGTTATAATGTTGCATTCAAACATGACATGTTTGTTGAACATGGCTGATGCAATGGATTTCGCACATTCTTGATTCTACGCCAAAAAGGGTAAATAATCATATTAGGTACTTATTTACTCTGAGATTATTTTAGATTCTGGCACTATTGATGATTCGTTAATAGTTTCACGAACCAGATAATGTTTCATAAAGTCAACATCGAACATTACTTTGACAACAGTTTTCCCTCCTGGACGATGTGACATAATTCATACCAGGCCAAGACTCAAAAGGACAGAATCCATCCTTCCAGTTGACGTGACACCTCTTGTTAACCAAATGCTAATTCAAAGGGGTCGTATGATAAATTTGACCAGGTTGTTCCATGCGCTCATGATGTGATTGCTGCTAGTGCTGCTACCATTCTGGTCGCTGTAAATATTTCATCAGCGAGGATCGTCTTCAACATATAAATAAGCCACTTTGCCTGTTTAAGTTGCATCTATGTGTATTTCTAGCGTCAAGATAAATATACATAATGGTATTTGTTCTTGTTTACATACATGAACCGCTACACAAGATTGAGCTTAATGTGGCTGGAGGTCGGAGCTTGAGAAGCTCGTGATAACGACCAATCCAGGTTGTTCCCTACATTGTAAATGCAATGGAACTTTTTCAAGAAAGCAGATCATTCTTCCTCCTCACTGTAGGCCCAGGAAAAGAGATCGCATGACGTTACTATTTTGATACTACAGTGCTCCATACAAAGGCTGGTGGGAACGCTGGTGGTGATGTTACCGTTGTTGTTGTTGTTGTCAACTGTGCTCATATTCTAAGAATGGATGATAAAGATTGTTACGACCGCGAGTATAAAACCACCCCCACAACGCAGCTTCTTTCTTCTTGCGTAGGTGACTACCTGCCTGTAGCAGAGAATGTTTCTTCACTCTGCAGTCATGTGTTTGATTGGTTTGGATTGTTTGGAGCTCAACCATTCCAAAAAAAAAGTCAGGCAGGGCGAATTCTACATTTGCAAATTGTATGAAGCGATGTTGTAAGTAGGCTCCTACATTCCGGAGCCGATTGTTCTCCGATGATGACAACTTTTCATGGGACCCCACATACCGCCCAGTAGCAACAGCTTCACAAATTGCCACAGTAGTATATGCTTCTATCATCGCGACAGCCACTTTTTTCGAACAGCAGTTGGCTGGCGACGTGGCAAAAAGGAGTACATACTGATTCCTACTCAGAAAGGTGAGATTCTTTGGAGATTCAGAAGATTCGCCTTCCCCCCTCCACTACTTCAAACAGCGCTGCATACTACTTACGATGCCATAACCTTAGACAGCAAAGCAATCGGAGTAAGTGATACCATTAGGACGATGATCATCCTAGCAAACGGAAGGCTCACGGTGGTACCAGCTTGATGTCACGATGTCTTTTGTTGTGTATGGTACTCCTGTCGCGATCTTTGGGTGCTCTCTAACTCTAAAGCGCGGCGGTGCCAATTAATAGCCATATCATTGAGTATCATAGTAATATTTTTTGAGTTCCCTAGCTATTTTGAAGATTCCATGAAGATTCCCAGTTCTGGCTCACATCTATTATCATTCCAAATTCCTTTTCTTATTCATCACATTTTCGATTACAGGACATGTCGACCGCTGCAGCCGAACTCCCCCAAAACCAAGAACCCGTCAAGGCCGATGAGGTCAAGGCCGATGAGGTCAAGCCCGAGGTTACAATAAACTCACGCAAGTTGCGTCCCACTGGCTCCACCCACTTCGGAGATGTCGACTTTGAGGAGGAAGAGGCGGCCGACATTGGTGACGCCACATGGGCTGAAGTCGGACGTGCATGCTGTGTACACTCTCGTATGGAATGGGGCAAGATATTCTTAGGAGTCTGTGCCGCCTTCTTCTTCCTCTACTTCTTCCTTTTCTCCCTCGAGTTGCTTGGAAACTCTGCCAAGGTCCTTGGTGGGTGCACTGCTGGGGGTATTATGGGTAAGATCATACCATGTGTACCATTGTTTGTGGAAGTATTTTGATGCTTTGTCCTCACCTTGCATGTGCTTTGTTTTCCTTCTATAGGTGATAATGTTAACCCAGTTGCTGCTCTTGTTATTGGTGAGCTTGCCACCGCCCTCGTCCAATCTTCCAGTACAACCACATCTATTATTGTCTCCCTTGTCGGATCCGACGCGGTGTCCATCAACACTGGTATCTACATGATTATGGGAGCAAACATCGGTACTTCGGTCACAAACACCATTGTTGCCATGGGTCAAATGTCCGATGGAGTTCAATTGGAACGTGCCTTCGCCGGTGCCACTGTCCACGATCTCTTCAACCTGTTGACTGTTGCCGTCCTCTTCCCGCTCGAGCTCATTTCTGGCTACCTCTACCATTTAACCAAGGTCATGCTCCCATCGTCCGTGGCAGATGGTGAATCATGGTCCGGTCCCATCAAGAAAATTGTGTCTCCTCTCGCGGACCGTGTCATCAAGGCTAACAAGAATGTTATCAAGGACATTGCCACCGGAAAGATTGAGAACTGTGATGCATACTACCCCGTTATCTGCGTCGGTGGTATCGAAGACTACAAGCATTGTGCCAGCAGTTGTAAAGATGACCAGGTGAAAGAGGTTGACTGTGGTCGCGTCGGTCTTATCACCTGTGACAAGGTGTACGGATGTCCCGCCTTCTTTCAAAATGGTGCCACCAAGCAAGATGACACCATCGCTGGTGGAGTGTGCCTCGTCCTCTCCCTCTTCTTTTTGTTGATTTGCTTGATGGGATTGGTCAATGTCTTGCAACGTGGTTTGATGGGAATGTCTACCCGTATCATCTACAAGGCTACCAACGTTCCTGGAGTTGTCGCCATTGTCATTGGAGCTGCTGTTACTCTTTTGGTCCAGTCCAGTTCGATCACTACGTCTGTCTTGACTCCTTTGGTTGGTCTCGGTGTCATTCAGCTCGAGCAGGTAAGTCTTTCGTTTTGACCATCGATCCTGTCTTGTCCGCCTTGCTTCTTATCTCACATCAATTATGGACTTAATCAAACACACAGATGTTTCCTCTTACTCTCGGAGCCAATATTGGCACTACTGTCACCGGTCTGCTCGCCTCCTTGGTATCTGACAGTGTTGCTGCCCTTCAAGTCGCCCTATGTCACTTGTTCTTCAACATTACTGGTATCATTATTTGGTACCCCATCCCATTCATGCGCAGGATTCCCTTGAATGGAGCTAGAGAGCTTGGAAAGTGGACCCGTAGATCAAAGTTGATCCCCCCAATTTACATCATCATGGTGTTCTTCGTTTGCCCACTCCTTCTTTTGGGTCTTTCTGAACTGTTCGTTCAAAATAAAATTGGATGGACCGTGTTGGGAACGATGATCGTCCTCGCTCTCATCTTGGGCATCATCCGTTTCGCCTGGTGGTGGAGAAGACAGGGAGGTCGCGATAAGTTTATTGACTGCTTGGAGAAGCGTGGCGTCAGAGCTGCCGCTTTGGCATCCCTCCCTGAAGATATGGAGTTCTTGAAGGGTAAAGTTGCGCAACTCGCCGAACACACTGGTCTGCCCGAGGATGAGGTTGACGAGGAGAAGGCAGAAGCTTCTGAAGGCACCGATGAAGCCGAAGCCGAGGCCATTATTGCAGAAGTAGAGGAGAATGCTTAAATTTGTGCAGAAGAATATTTATCTTTGACCTACGCTGCCGCTGAGGCGATACTCGTGTCACTGCATTTCATAGTAAAAGTAGGTCATAAACAAAATAAAAAATGACAAGTGATAATTCCTTGGTGTGTTTTCTCAGTAGCGCTTCTTCGCCTCCGCAATGCACTTTTTTCGCCAACTCTTCATATCAATCGGGTGTGTCAACTCCGATGCCTGCTCATCCTCTTTCCATATTTTGATTGTCTTATCTGCCTCACAAGTGATGAGTCTCGTCCCCGTCAAATCAAACTCGGCCGCAAAGATTCCATTCTCGGCATCCAAGCTTCCAGGCTGTGCCACTGTCATGGACTGTTGAAAACAATGTCCAGTATTGTAATCCCAGAAATTCATGCTACCATCATCAGCTCCACTTAACAGCACTCCATCATCATTCACAGCCATTGCATTGATAACACCCTTATGCCCGGTGAGACTCTTAATAAAACGTCCATCACTCCCCACCCACTTCTTAAGCGAATCAGCAGCACCAGAAATAAACGTGTTCTCATACGACGGCATGGCCAACGCCCTTACACTCTTCTTGTGATGTGTCAATGTCGTCATACACTTCCCCGCGGCCAAATCCCACAATTTTATCGTTGAATCATAAGATCCGGTAATAATTTGAGGATCAGTGCTCTTGGTCAATATTGCTCCCACTGTATTATCATGTCCTGTCAAACAATGGATTTGATGCTTTGTTCTCATATCCCATACACGCGCTACAGCGTCACTGAGAGAGAAAGAGAGAGAGAGAGAGAGAAGATGAAGGACTTGATTGTGAGAAAAGACGAAGAGATTTCTATAAATAACTACAAAACGTTGTCATGGTAACAGAACAGCGACTCACCGTCCACCGGTAACAAGTAAATCCAACGTGGGATGTAACTTCAACGCAAAAACTCCAGATAAATGTCCATGATAATGACGAATAACTTGATTGGTTTCCAAATCCCAACATTTGACCAATTTATCTTCCCCCGCCGAAAACAGGTAGGGATGACGTTCACTAAATGCCAATCCACGTACCGGACTGATATGTCCTGTTAATGTAATTTTTAATGCATCTTGACTTGCCACACATGCCTTGGCCAAGTCGAATATTTTAATAACGCGATCGTTCCCACCCGTGGCGAAGAGGGTGTTGTGTGGATCAAAGGCGATGGAACGGACCCAACCCAGGTGGGAGGAGAGGACTGTGGATAATTTCCATGGTGCGTGCCATTTGGGTGTTGGAATGGATGTTGATATGTTGTTGGAATAATCGTCATCTCTTCGTACGAGGATTCCACCCGATCGGATTGGTTGTCCTACCTTTGGTTGTTCTGTAGAGTTGGGTGCTGCCGACGCTGCTGCTTTGTTGTTTCCGCCGGTAACTACCAAGGCGCCGCCGCCAATACCTCCTTGATGATGATGATTCACCAAAGACGACGATTTTTTCATATCCACCTCACGATGAATGACCAACCTCCCCTCCGCTCCAACGTCGTCCACAACATCATAGTCCTCACCAGACCGCAATCGATCCATAGCCTCCTTTCGGATTTCTCGAACTGCACGTGCCGTCGCCGTTTCTTTTCGGTGCCGTTTCTCTCCCCCCTCTGCGTCGTCTGCTGCTCCAGAATCATTATTTTCGTCATCAACAGCCTGAAATGCCAATTTGGAATATTCACCTGGATATTGCAAGCGTATTTTACGTTGGATGGTTTGTTGGTGAAGTAGAGAGTCGAAGAGGGGGGGTACGAATGCTTCAGTGGCTGCGAAGAGTGGAGTTTGAGATGTAGTGGTAGCTTTATTGGAAGGAGCAGAAGATGAGGAGGTGGTGGTGTCAAATAAGACTCTTGATCTTTTGAGTGATGTTTGGGCGGAGAGGGGTGCAAGCTGATGCTGCTGGGTAGCTGTAGGAGCCGTCATGGTGATGGTTGTGTGTGTTGTGTGTTGGGAATCTATCTAAAGTGCGTGAAATAATGGTACCACACCATACCTACTTACTCATTTTTTTAGCTAAGTACCTAGGTCAAAAGTGGTACGTAAGTGGTACGTCTCGTGGGTTATCCTCTTTAAAATCAGTAATTATCGAGGGTTAGTTATCCCTTCTTGTCTCGTGGCAACTTTTTACTAACTTTATCTAAATATGTAACAAATTGTGTGTGTTTTCTCATAGCTGCGAGACGGTTTTGACTAAATATATTCTCTTTTCGGAGGATTGCGAACGATCGATAGAAAAGTGTGTTATAGATTTTGAATCAACGTCGAAAAATCCTCTGGGCCTACAGCACAGCTGGTCCGGCTTAAAGTGCATGCACCATCAGCAGGCTCCCTGAATTGAAGGAAGAGTAGAGAAGCTGCACTTTTCGACTCCGTCATGTCTAACCACCAACCTCCTCAGGAACACGTAACAGCCATTCTTCACCAATAAGCAACCCACATCCAAGTAGTGTAAGCCTCAACCTCAACGATGGTCGTAATCGCCTCCTCAATGCCTACAACACGAAATCACCCTCGGGGTCGATGTGTGCCACTGGAAGAGAATGATGGTGCCGGCGCCGGCGCCCTCCTTCGGGCCGCTCAGGCCATCGATGCATCTCATCAAGATCATGACGACAACAATGCGCTGGGCAAAGGAGGCGGCGAATTCAGTAGCTATTTATCATCCATCTATCGTCCTCGAAGAACTATCTCCGCCGACGAAGCCGCCGCTATTGCAGATCAAGTCATGTCCAGCATGAAGAGGCAATTATCATATGATGTGGATGGGAAGGCCCCTCCCAAGAAAATCTCCCGGAAGAAGCACCTCAGAAGGGTTACCGAGGTGGTATTCTCCTGCGTCGATAATAATCACGGAGATGGATTGAATCATCCAACCATTATTCCTACGCACCTCATGTTCACCCTATCACCAATGAAAGCTCCGAAAAAAGTTCCCCGAACCAAACGTAGATTGTTGTGCTCTGCTATTGGATGCTCCAACACATCGTTTCACAACGGTGGGGTGTGCTTCAACCATGGAGGGAAGCGTGCTATAAACCCTATCAACCTATTTTCAGCTTAAGCACAACTCAGTTCCGCCACGGAGACGACGGTTAGAGGCGGCTCTCTACGCATGTCTGTCTTCAAGCACCCTTTGTTCTTGCGCAATTCTCTTAAATTTGCTGCAAGTCTATTGGATAAGACGAAGGGTCATTATTGTAGGTGTATTTAGTTCTGTTATAAAATAACAGGTCAATTCTCTCTAGGATATACTACTATATTACATGTTCTACTTTGTAATTGAACTGCACTAACATTAGAACGTATGTCTATAATTCTTGATTCATCTACTTCTACTAACACCAAGTTTTCTGTTTTTGACTAGTGATAAAATTATAAAAGTATATCAATCATATGACACTTGTCTTCTACCATTCTATTGTACTTCTGTCACGGAGTGCAATAGTATTGTGCATGGTTGTATTGTATATTTCGTGTCGTTTGTCGTTGCACTTCGTGTTTCGTATTAAAGACGGTTTCGTCTCTCTGTCGCAGCTTGCACAAGTGACATGGGAGAGGTGACGCTCTGTCTCTTTGACGCGAAAATTGGCGCGAAGTGACCTTTTCAAGCTTATTTTTGTCTCATAAATGAGAATCACGACGCGAAATGAACCGTTTACTAAGCATTCGCGTGGTGAGTTCAAAAAAATATTAGGCGAAAGTTCAATAGCGAAGGCGAGATCCTTGGGCGAGCGAGATCGACGTTAAGTTGTCATAACTTTTCCGTCCAGACAGATTCCAAAAAATTCGACAGCCAAAAGAGAATGTGTACCATCACCATGGCAACCTCATCATTCACAAAGGACTCCCCGTCATCAACGACGTCTGGCAAAGAGAATGATATCCACGCCCTCCTTAGGGCTGCAGCGGCAATTGCGTCGCCGATGCCGAAGAAGCTAACTTCCAAGAAGAAAGAGTCGTCTTTATCTTCAACGTATCCGGCGGCAGTAAAAACCGTTGCTGACCTCGCACCGAAATCCAGTGTGTTGTCGCTGTGCAGAATTGTTTCAACAGAGGACGATGGGAGGGCCTCCTTTTTTCAAGCAAGTCCAGGCCGATTAACAAGAGATAGCACGGCGTCGGCCGCCTACGCCGCCGCCGCCGCCGCCGCCGCAGCAAACCTTGCTGCGTCTGAGAAGGGCCAACAAGAAGACGTTGCACCTCTTATTTGCCGAGAGGTTCAACCCACAAAGAAAACCGAGACCGATGCTACTACCGCTGAAGCATCTACTCCGAAGGAGGAGAGCAGCAACTTATTAAAGAGGGTACGTCAATCACAAGAAGAAGACTTCTGGGCTTTCACCAAGAAACGAGTCCCCCAAGCTACTAAGGATAGAAAGTTGTGCTCTATCGATGAGTGCGCAAACATATCCGTTAACAATGGAGTGTGCTACAGACATGGAGCGAAACGAAGGCTCTGCAAGGCTGAAGGTTGTACACTTGTCGCCCTTCAAAAAGGAGTTTGTCTTCGTCATGGGGCGAAGCACCCGCGCTGCAGCGCTGAAGGATGCGACAAGCAAGCCCAAAACGGAGGCGTTTGTAGGAAGCACGGAGCAAAGGTCAAACTCTGCAACAATGCAGGCTGCTCAAACAAAGCTAGGAAAGGAGGAGTTTGCATCAAGCACGGGGCTACGTCTTCACTCTGCAGCAGTGAAGGATGCGCAAATCAAGTCATGAATAATGGAGTGTGCTATGCTCACGGAGCAAAGCGCAGACGATGCACCAACGATGGGTGTCCTAATCAAGTCGTTAAAGGAGGCCTCTGCCACAGGCATCGTATTCAGGCAACCGATTCTATGCTGGGCGATGTTGTGAAGAAATCACCGTAGGATGACGCCACCACCACTTTCATCACTCACTTTCGAGTCCCATTCACTGATATCTTACTGGATAGCATAGTAGAGTCAGTTCATGTAGGTATATTCTCCACACTCTGTTATGCTCTTGGATAGCATACTTTAGTCCTTTAGTCCGATGTAAATTAAAAGTTCTTTATGTTAGGTGAAATAAAACAGCAGACAAGTCATGATACATCGACATACTGGGAAAAGGAACAGATCTAGATCATGGTGATCAGCGCTGCTACGGCTACTTCAGATGGTCTTATGGAAATAAATGGGAAAGTTGCAACTCGTGGGAAGATATATCAAGAGTGCAAGGCTGTATGGCAAAAATCTACATATGCAAGCAACTCTATAAAATAAACTCATCAAATTCAACAATCAAATAACAGTATACTTTTGCTGTACATGTATTTGTTTTTCGCCAAGAGTGATAAAAAATGAACGTCGCATAGGTGCAGAATGTGAGGTTAAAGGATCATTTGCAAAAATCTCAGGAGAACGATCCTTGCTAGCCTTATACAACATGCATCTTTGCAACCGATGAAGTTGGATCTTGTATCGTCTTGAAGAGAAAAAGCCTTACAATCTCCACTATTGCACTCGGATTCACATTCTTGGTAGGCCACGCTTGAATCGTAGCTACTTCCCATCTTGTAGGGCCGTTGAATAAGTTGCCACTTGCATTTCAAGGTATTTGAGTGTCACAACTGGTTGCTTCGACGGCTGAGACGAGGGGCTGGGTGTTGATGAAACACTGAATACAATACCACCGACCAAAGGATCGTTTGCCACCAGCCGCTAGCGGAGGAGGTGTCGCTCCTCCATCTTCCACAGTATTGAATGCATGATTCGTATCATTTCTGGCAGACACGCTATTGCTCCACAATGTCACTTCTTCTGCACTGTTCAATACTATTCCACTGTATGCCTGCCTAGACCTTCATTACATTGGATAAGAAGTAGGAAGTAGCATGCGTAGAAAACTCGGCTTTTGATTGTTATTGCCGTATTGTACTTTTTATTTTTACTCTTTTTTTCATGAATGACTTTTTTGATGGGATGCAAAAGAGTACAAATGTCTTACATGTGTCGCAGAGTGTTCAAAGTGACAATGTGCCATTTAGTGTGTCGATGACCCTGCATGGCTGCCGCCGCGAACTTAAGCAAACAAGCAAGGAAGCCACCATAGACAACCATGCATGATTATTATTGAAAATCTCAGGTTTTCAACTGGTAACAAAAAAGGCTACTACATAACAAAAGGACATACAATGAAGGCACTAAGCAGTGGAGCGTCATCATCAGCATCCCGCACAAATGATGATTTCGCAACCTCAACAACAACACCGTCCTCTACACGGTCACCATCGGCATTGTTGGGACTAAACTCACCTCGAAGGGTATGGTTTTGTGCCCTGTTTATTTCTAGTTTGATTGCCATGGGTTCTACGTTTGAGGCTGTCAAGGTGAGTTGTTGGAGAGCTAGAGCGTAGATGACTCGCATCATCTGATGTTGTTGTCGTTCAGAGGCCAATTTTATATCATTGAAACACTTTTCTCAAACCGCGACTGTGCACGTCATGGATATTTTCTTCTCGTTTAAATACGATCCCCTCTGTCAATATCTCTCTCCCTCTAGATGCAACGACGATACACAGCACCAACCATACCACCCACCTCTACACAAAAATGGGCTGTGGCATGCATAACAATCACCTTCCTATTAACATTCCTAATATTATCTGTACAAATAGCATCACCCTCCAAAGCATCCAAATACCTCCATGGAACTAAGCTGGAAATGGGACTGATACTACTATTATGTGGATTAACGTGTAGCAGTGTAGGAACGGCTACCAATCCTGCGTCAGGTATGGCAGTGAACGCATCGGGAGGAGTGAGTTTTGGTAATTTGTACTATTCGACGTGGGCCAGTTTCATTTCTGCCGGGGGGGCATTATTATCCTTCTTACGGACAGAACGTGGCTTTGATGTTACGAGTGAGTTGAAATCTCGTGGGAATCGATTTCGAACTTGGGCAATATTAATTATTGTTACGGTGATTGTTATGGGAAGTTCGGCATCGTGTTATGATGCCAAGTGTGATGAACTGTATAATGATATTCGACCAGTTAAGTATTGTCGACGAGCGGCATTTGGTGTTAGTGCCGGATGTATTGGCTGTGTGGCAAGTTTAGCAGTTGTGGTGATGAGATTGACTTGTGCAACAATGACACCGGAGGGGCGTGCCAATCGCACCATTTTTATCATTGAGGGTGTATTGAGTGTGGTCTTGTTTTGTATGTTTGGGTTTGCGGTAGCTTACTTGACAAGTGAAAAAGGTCCGGGCGCACCACTGGGGAATTTGTATTACTCGTCGTGGGTTGCGTTTGCGTTGATATTCTTTGTTGCAACATCGTGCTTTGAAGAGTTCCAAGCGGCCAAGAATATGATACTGTTGGGGAGGCAACAACAACCAGAGAAGCATGGTGACAATGAACGGGAAGCCTTGAATTCAGAGGCCAACAGTATCGCAATATCTGATCATGGTGGATCATACAACATTGATAATCCTTCTGTTGGAGATTTGAAGAGACGGGATGAAAGTCAAGCGGGACAATCTTCGGCTTCTTCTGGATTCTCAAGGATAACAGGTTCCGTGGGAGAGATTCAGATATGACAGCTCGATCCACATTGATAAGTTTACACCAGTACATTATTCAATAAATAAATATCACTTAGATACCATTATGTAGCTTCAGTAAATAGCATTCAAAATCGATGCCCGAAGTGTAAAATCAAGAAAACTGGTCACACAGATATAGAAAGTATGCTTCCAAGATACTACTTCCATCTGCGTAATCCGCGGCGTCAACGATACTAATACGCAAGAAAAACAATCAAACTAAAGGTCAAAGCGAAAAAGGTCACATGAGCCGGTAAACTAGAGGGGACATCCATCGGGAGGGCATTCGTCACCGCAAGTGCTCTTGTCTTGCATCACTGCATTCATCCACCACTTGTTTGAGCCGTTGTTGAAGGAACTCACATCGCAGTTTCCAGCTCTTGCGTACCTACATACCTGAACATGACATTTCTTCCCATTACCCATATCCTTCGCCATTTCGGCACAACCAACATGTTGGGAGCCTCTCCAGAGCACTTGTGTCAAATGTGCATTTCTTGGCCATGACCAATCCTGCNATCCTGAGCCCGAAAATCAAACTTATGTGTCCTTTTTTTGAAATTCTTGCCACCCTCATAGGTTAACACGCCATCGATATAAACACGATAGAAACCTTGACCCGTAATACCATCTCCCCAATTGTCCAACACGGTTAGGGTGTATGCACCTTCAGGAATACAGGCTTCGACGGTGTCAGCTTCGTAGTTGTTGTAGATTCGGTTATTCCGCAGCCAAGTTTTTCCATCTGCACTCTGCAAATTCCAAGAGGTATCGCTACCATAGTTATCGGCCTTGAGGCTCATAGTGAAAAGGCGTTCGTTTGAGTTGCAGTTAGCCAACCTGCCACTTATGTCAGGACTGTTTGGCTTAGGAGTCGGCTTAGGGGAGGGTTGGCGTGTTGGCATGGGCGTAGGTTTAGGAGAGGGCGGGGGTGTTGAAGCAGCACTGCTGCTACCACCAGAAGAGCTACTATTCTCTTCAGCGTAAGTGAAGTAGTGAACTTTACGAGCACTAAAGTCACTCTCCTTTCCAAAGAGTTTGTTCCCTTTGAGATAGCAGTTGTAGTCTGGCGATTGACCATTTGTATCACGCATAACAAACGCATAAGCAGCGGGGTCAATACACACTCTCATGGTGTATTGAGTATCACCTCCGAAAGGGACAGCGCCATCTGGTCCTAACGCAACTGTGACCCAATTTTTGGCAGACGGGTCATAGCGGAACAATTTCCATGAACTCCCTGACCCATCTTTGTCGGTGGTCAAAACAACCATGAAAACTTTTTCACCGTCACCGCAAACTCCCAACTCTCGGTCATATTGATCGAGTAGTGGCTTCTGCTCCTGGAAGAAACAAACAAGCGCCGACGGCCGCCGAAGTGTTAGAAGAATGATAGATTTCAAGAAGTTATGTACGTTGTGCGACAGTTCATCCTTACCAATTCCATTTCTGATGATTCAAACTCTTCAAGCTCATCGGCTTCGATGGCACTTAGTAGAGACTGATAAATGCTAGCATCCCCAGATCCTCTCAGAGCGACGCTTTGGATGGGAGCATCGGCATCGTTTCTTTCTGCGGTTGCGGCCGACAAGTTGGCCGATACCGCTGCCAGAAGAGTGACTATGGATGGAAGGCGCATGATATCTTTTGAGTTGTGTCTAAAATGGTCCTGGCTGTGGTGGATGCACGTTGACGAGGAGGCAGAGCCGGCTGAGGCTTTTCAAACCCTTTTCAAGAGTAGCGAGGGATGGAGTTGTGCTTGGACTTTTTGTTCTCGCTTTTTGTGTACCCATTCTACTAGCGTAGGAATTGTTAACTTTGGATTACAACAACTTGATGGTAATGATATTGTAGAATTAGTCTGTCCGCTTTTAAGATAAATACTGGGTTTAAATAATTGAATTATGACCAGACCGCCTGAGTCTTGTTTGATTCATGTGGCAGACTACCATGTCCCACGTCCTGTCACAGCGATCTTCTCCTGAAAACCTCTTCGTACTCACACAACAACTCTGTTTCCAACATCTCGCTTCTCAATTGGAGTACTAAGTACTCCTAGAGTCGTAAGTGATGCTACCTTTGAAGAGATGTTACCGTTACTTCAGTACGCTAAATGCATCTATCCGTATGATATGCGATGATAGTAAATACAAGCGTGCTGCGAGACGAATAGTATCATGATTATGCCACACTTGAGTATCTTACTTCCGATGCCAACGTTATGCGCCGTTACAACATACCTTGCAATAAACATTCATAGTAAGACCTGCTTCAAAGCTCTCCTCCTTGCTGAAACCAAAAGCATTGTATAGATTATTTGCAGTCACCAAAATGTCAGGAGTCACTGCCCATAGTTTGACTGACAATCTTTTCCTTTTCTTATCCGACATTTCTACATTGTTTGCTACCAACAAGCCACCCTGCTGTAAAGAATACTCGTACACAGCATTCAACAAACGTTTCCCGATGCCCTTTCCTCGATGTTTGTCATCAACAGCTAGGCGTTGAATTTCATATTCAACCACTGAAAATGGTGACAACGATCCACCCTTTTCGTCTTTACCATCACGATCTCTTCTTTTGCGTTGTCGAATTCCTATACAGCCAACTATCTCAGAAGATTCCAAGTCATATGCAATCCAAAAATCTCCACCTTTATCTTTGAACCTGTTTCGTATTGCTGAAGAATCGGTAGTTGAATCTGCCATAAGATCAGTTTTCAGTGCCGACGTGACCATTTTTTGTATGGCAGGGTAGCATTTGTACAAATGTGTGTAAACTCGACCGTACAAATTACCAACTAGCGTATCTTGTGAAGAATCTGTAATGGTAGTGATTTTGATCGTTGTCGAGGAATTGTTTGCGGATTGATGATGATAATCTATCCAAGGAAGGAAACCTCTAACATCATTATTAGATCCAACAAATGCACAAGCAACTGCATAGCAGTCCAGATTAAGTGCTAACGCTGCATGTTCATCAAAAGGTTCCTTGGCACGCAGACGGTGAGTAAAACCCGCCTTTGCAACTGCCTTTCTAAGCGAAGCTACATCCAGATTTGACATTGAAAAGCCACAAGATATAAATCTTGCAATAATTGTTTCTGGATGGGATCCAAGCGAATGAAAGGAACCAAAATCATCAGTTGTGCTACTAGTACCACGATTTAATTTTCCAAGGAACTGATTGGCATAATCTCGTGCGTACGATTCTTTCACGGAAAGGATTTTCTTACTGGTAGAAACATGATGTTGTTCAGCATGTGTTGGAGGAAGCATTGGTTCTAGACATGCAAACATGCTGGATTCATTATCACACAATAAATCTCTTGTCATTGAATAAAGTATTGCATTTGCGCTTTCAAATCCAACGTAGGCAAGGACTAATTCCGAAATTACTATTGTAGGTTGCGATGAATTAAATCCTGTAGAGCCAAGTGCTTTATTGAGCAATAAATTGTCTTTGCAAATGTCTCTAAAATCCATGGCGATCAAGTGATAATCAGTCAGATCTCTTGTTGTAGCTTGATTTACTGTCCCCTCGATCATGACACAGAATGATGAATCATTGGCACCATCATCGTTATCCCTAGTATGACATGCACGAAGTAGTCCCGACCTTTCTAGTGCATGTCGTTTCAGGGTACAATTATCCCATGCATCAACTTCATAGACATTTAATGTAGGTGTTTGCTTTGCAGCATGATGATACTGCCGATGATGCATTGCCAAAGCATTATCGAGAACATTTCTGGACCAGATTCCTAATGCATCCAGTCCACAACCCAACGCTACCACATTTATTCCTTCTTCATTCTCATGCCGTGCTACTAGACTATCAATCCATTTCTCCAATATAAATGTCATGACAGCCATACGCGCAGCATATCCAGCATTTACCAGAGGTGTTTGTCGTCGTCGCTTCGATTGATGTCCTTCAATCCCATCATGAATCTGCGCAAGAATTTGTGTATATCCATCGAGAACAGACGAATCGTTGCTGTTGTTGCTTAGCCAACCAGCATCTACGGCAGATAACTTTGCATGTAGAGAATCGATGGCTGTTTTGGAAATATTCTTTGGGATTGCAAATCTATCGCTCATTGTATATTATCTGGAAGAAGATATATTAAGTTAATTCGAGGCTCCGACCACTGGCTCCAGGCTCCATCTACTGCTTCTTGCTTCTTCTCTATCATCTGTATGATCTGTGGTGGTTGTTGGAGTACCATAGTTAATAGTCGTGGTTCGAAGTTTGGGTTGTTGGTTGTGTGGTGTTACATTATTTTGTGCTAAGTACCTATGTGTTGTTAGGCCGTACCATACCTACTTACGTTACTTAGCTACTACTACCTAGTAAGAAATTCGGAGTCTCCCGCTGCGAGAAAATTCCTTTCTAGACGCAACGTTTCAAATTTTTTAAAATCGGAACGTGAAAACCCCACTAAAAATCATCGTTTGAATCAACAGTGAATGATCATGCTCTTGCTTTTTGTGTCGTCTCTGCACGAAAAGCTCGGGCCGTTTTTCAAGACCAAGATGACTCCTTCTCGTCCTCGCCAAGCCACGCTAGCAAAAAGCATTTCCCAATTAGAAATATCAAATAAATCTCTAGCAGCAACATGACGAATGGCTTTCGTCTTATCAATCTGGCGACGGTCTTCGCCTTGGCCGTGGGGTCCTCCTCCTCCTCCTCCTCCTCCTCCTCATTATCATCAACGGAAGAGCGACGAACACTTCGTGGTGGACAAGATGTCGTCGTCAAACAACCTAAGGTGATTCGAGACCTGAAAAATTGCAAAGATGATGAGAAGGTCTTCCGACTTGATCTCACCACAAATGACTCCGGAAAATCCACATCGTATACAATTGAGCAATATGAAAACGGCTCTTGGGAGGAATATCTTGAAGAAACAGACCATGATGAAAATCAAGGATACACAAAAAGCATCTGCGTCGCCCCCGGTAGCTACAGATTTATCATGTCCGGCTCAGGAGATGCATGCTACACAGCCTATCTCATGGGTAACGTAATGGATGATGTTTCTGGTTGTGGTGATAAGACGATTAACTTCACATTGGGTGATAGTCAAATCCCCGTGCCGTCGCCGACACCTCCGGCAAATCCGGACCCGACACCCACCCCGCCGACACCTCCGCCTGTTGATTTGGAGGAAGTCATCTCAGCAAGGATCTCCAGCTGTGCATCAAACGAACACCTCGTCACCTTTGAGATCCAATTGGATGCATTCGGCGAAGAGACCAGTTGGACTTTGAAGGACAGCCAGGGCACAACCTTGCTCAGTAATAGCCGAACATATGTGCCAGATGAATATGATGTGATGGATATTTGTCTGTCCCCTGCCTCGAACTACGTCCTGACGGTGAGAGATCCCTATGACGGTCTCTGTTGTGACAGTAGGGATACTGATTGCCCTAATTGGCGAGTCGATAAGAATTGCGTTGGTTGGTACAAAATGATGGTCGATGGTGTCGAAGTTGTTCGTGGCGGTGAATACATTCTCGTGAGCAAGCAGCATGAGTTTAACCTCGTGCCACACACG